>PVKP010001386.1:117301-148425 GCA_004027715.1 Plecturocebus donacophilus | reverse complement strand
AAAAAAAAAAAAAAAAAAAAAACTGCTAGCGACACTTAAATACTTACACTGACTTTGGCATATATGTGCCTGTAGTATAATTCTTTGTATAAAATCAGGAAGACAGCATCTGAAAAAGATAGGAAGAGGGGCGCTTCACTATCCATAAAACTGGGGTATCCTGGCAGCTTTAGCCCTTTGGTGGGGAGGAATAAAGGTAATTCTCAACACTAAACAACATCTAAATTGCTATGCATATGCCCTAAGAATAAATGCAATGAGAAAATCCACTTCTCATTTGAATCCACCAACCACAATCTCTGTGAGATCAAGATCTCGTTCAGACTTATTGCCCTTTGCCATTTAGAGACATGTGCCATCCAACTACATAAATAACATAAAAAACCGGCACCTAACAGTAATAAGCTGAGTGTGGTGGTGTGTGCCCATGGTCTCAGCTACTTGGCAGGCTAAGGTGGCAGGACTGCTTGAGCCTAGGAGGCAGAGGTTGCAGTGAGCCATGATCACACTGCACTCCAGACTGGGCAACACAGTGAGCCCCCATGGGAGGGAGGAACGAAGGAAGGAAATACTAATTTCAGAATGTTGTTTGTTTGTTTAGAGACATGGACTCACTCTGTTGCCCATGTTAGAGTGCAGTAGTATGATCATGGTTCACTGCAGCCTCGACCTCCAGGGCTCAGGTGATCCTTCCACCTCAGTCTCCAGAGTAGGTGGGACTACAGGCATGTGCCACCATGCCTGGATAATTTTTTTTTTTTTAATTTTTTTTGTAGAGAAAGAAATCTCCCTATGTTGCCCAGGCTGGTCTGGTCTTAATCTCCCACCCTCAAGTAACCCTCCCACCTCAGCCTTCCAAAGTGCCAGAATTACAGGCGTGAGCCATGACACTCAGCCACAGAATGAGTTTTGAGCTCATTCTGTGTTTAGTCAATTAAGAGTGAGTGTTCAGGTCAAGCTGGTGGCTCATGCCTGTAATCATAGCACTTTGGGAGGCCAAGGTAGGCACATCATTTGAGGTCAGGAGTTCAGAACTAGCCTGGCCAACATGGTGAAACCCAATCTTTACTAAAAATACAAAAATTAGCCAGGTGTGTTAATGGGCACCTGTAATCCCAGCTACTTGGAAGGCTGAGGCAAGAGAATTGCTTGAGCCCAGGAGGTGGAGGTTGCAGTGAGCTGAGATCACACCATTGCACTCCAGCCTGGGCGACAAGAGCAAGACTACATTTCAGAAAAAAAAAAAGAAGTGTTCAAAAAACATTAGCTATAACAAAACAAATGAGAAACCTGTACAATGAAAACTACAAACACTGTTAAAAGCAACCTAAAACCTAAATAAATGGAGGACATCCCACTGAAGGAGTTAATAGCGTGAAGACGGCAATACTCCCTGAAGTGATCTTCAGATTCTAGGCAATTCCTATAAAAATCCCAGCTGGCTACTTTGCAGAAATTGCCAAGTCCATCCTAAAATTAATAAGGAAATCCAAGAGACCCAGAATAGCCAAAACAATCTTACAAAAAAAAAAGAACAAAGTTGGAGGACTTAGAATTCGCAATTTCAAAAACTTACTACAAAAAAAATAAGACAATGTGGCTGGACACAGTAGTTCATGTCTGTAATCTCAGCACTTTGAGAAGACCACTTGAAGTCAGGAGTTCAAGATCAGCCTGGTCAACACCATGAGACTCCCATCTCTACAAAAAAATTTTTAAATTAGCTGGGCAGGCCGGGCTTGGTGGCTCATGCCTGTAATCCCAGCACTTTGGGAGGTTGAGGCAGGCAGATCAGGTCAGGAGTTCAAGACCAGCCTGGCCAATGTGGTAAAAAGCTGTCTCTACTAAAAATACAAAAATTAGTTGGACGTGGTGGTGGGCGCCTGTAATCCCATCTACTCAGGAGGCTGAGGTAGGAGAATTGCTTGAACCCAGGAGGCGGAGGATGCAGTGAGCCGAGATTGCACCATTGCATTCCAGCCTGGGTGACAGAGTGAGACTCCGTCTAAACAAAAAAAAAAAAAAGAAAAAAAGAAAAAAAATTGGTGCTAGGGTAGCTGAATATCTACAAGTAAAATAGGTTGGATTCACCTACCTCACCCAGATATAAAGGACATTATCTAAAAAAGTGAAAGGTGGGAGGCTGGAGAGCTTATTCCAGAGATTGCAATGACCCCAATTTTTTTTTTTTTTTTTTTTTTTTTTTTGAGATGGAGTCTCACTGTGTCACCCTGGCTGGAATGCAATGGAGCTATCTCGGCTCACTGCATCCTCTGCCTCCCGGGTTCTAGCAATTCTCCTGCCTTGGCCTCTTGAGTAGCTGAGATTACAGGTGCACGCCACCTCACCCTGCTAATTTTTGTAGTTTTAGTAGAGACAGAGTTTCACCATGTTAACCAGGATGGTCTTGATCTCTTGACCCTGTGATCCACCCACCTCGGCCTCCCGAAGTGCTGGGATTACAGGCATGAGACACCGTGCCTGGCCAACCCCCAAAGTATAGAGGGAAATAGAAACAGATCAGGACAAAGATCTAAATTTCATCATATATGAGAGATCTCTATCCCCTCTTAAATCATCCAGCCTTCAACAGGTTATTTTATTAAGAACTTACTAAATACAAAGCACTGGGGAAACAAGATGGTGAGCAAAACAGACACAGACTCTCTTGAGCTTCCTGTCTAGTGACTCTCAGCCATTGGATTCCACTCGGTGCACAAGGTATAAAAAGCTCACACCTACCGTTGCCAACCTGTGGAGCAATGGCTTCAGCCTCGGGCCAAGGTGTATTCTTGAAGAATCTTTCAGTCAGCTTGGTCCAGCTGGAAAAAAAAAAAAAAAAAAACAAGCAAAAAAATTTCTAAAACTCCAAAAGAAGGACTGAAGAATGCCAACCCTAACATTTTACAGATGAAGATCCAGGCTTAGAAAGGGGAAGAGGTCACACAATCAGAGCTGAGGCCAGAGCCCTTTAAGTCCACAACTTTCCTCAACCCAACTCCACACATCAATCTTTCTCAACACAATAAAATATTCTTTTTGTTATCTGTTAGGAACCCACCAAGCTTTTCAGGATAATCTCCTGCCTCTGTATCATTAACTATAGCCACATTTAAGTGCTTCCTGTTTCCTGATAAGAGAACTACTTTCTAGACCTCCATTCTTTAACACAGAGCGTTACAGTACATCCGATGTTCTGGAGTACATCCGAACGTCTCCAAACACGGAAGCAAATCAGTCTGCTACAGTCTGAGGCCACAACGGACCTGCAGCATCCAATTTAAACACTGCTGCCTATCCAATCCAAACACTGCTACCTGACAAACCTGTAACAGGCTGCTGTTCAATTTTTTTCTCCTGATCCCCTCAGCAGCTATTAATACTTTCTTTCAATCTCCTCAAGCCCCACCCCTTCTGCTTCTCTGGCTCTTTTAGTCCAACATAAACATGCTCAATTTCCCCTAAAAAAACACTGAACAGGCCAGGCATGATGGCTCGTGCCCGTAATCTCAACACTTTGGGAAGCCAAGACAGGGGTATCACTTGAACCCAGGAGTTCAAAACAGGCCTGGACAACATAGAAAGGCCCTGTCTCTACGGGTGGGAGTTGGGGAGAAACACAGAAACAAAACAGAAAAGAAGCACAGAAACAGGCCAGGCACGGTGGCTCACGCCCATAATCTCAGCTACTTGGGATGTGAAGGCAGGAGAATCACTTGGACCCAGGGACAGAGGTTGCAGTGAGCTGAGATCGCACCACTCCACTCCAGCCTGGGCAACAAGAGTGAAACCCTGTCTCGGGGTAGGGGGGAACCCCTAAAACACAGAAACAAAACACAAAGCTTCTCAATGACCCTTTATGTCCCCTATACTTACCAATTCCCCTTTCTCACCCCACTGCTCTCTAGCTGCTGCTTCCATCATTCTACTGAAATTGTCCTTGCTAAGGTTACTGAGGCCCTCTAAGTTACCAAATTCAGCTGGCTTTTTTTCTCATCTGGACCTCACCAAAACATTTGGTGAAACTCCCTTCCTCAAAGTTTCTTCTGTAGACTTTTTGGTTCCTGTGATATTTCTTTTTCGACTATCTAGTTTTCACTTTTCTTTATGCTCTGCCTCCTATACTAGATCCTCTTTCTTTGCCTGCCCACGTTCCTAAAGAAACATACTTCTTAAGGCACCAGCAATTGTTCTCACTAGATTCTCCTAGAGAAAGAGCTACAAGACGCTTGGCTTCAACTATCATCCATACCTGCGGGCACTACCCAATACCGTAGCCACTAAGCAAAGAGTTAAACTTTAAATTTCAGTTAGTTTCCATTTAAATTTAAAAACCAACACTTAACTCAGTTATTGGAAACTTGTAGGTCTATTTGAAGTTACTTTAGTATTTGAATCTACTTTTCCAGTCACAATCTCTAAAATCTAAACACGAATCAAGTATTTCTGATGCATACTGGATTTAGGAGACTTAGTAAAAAAAAGGACAAATATCCCTTTAAATTTTAAATACTGATTACATGTAGAAATAATATTTTAAATAAATCTCCACTTTTAAAAAACTATAGCTGCTGAAAAATTAATATTACATTCGTGTCTAACATATCTTTATTGAACATCACTGGTCTGTTTTTAATTTTACTTTATTTTGAGAGAGGGTCTGCTCTGTTGCGCAGCTCACTGCAGCCTCAACCTTCCGGACTCAAGCAGTCCTTTCACCTCAGCCTCCCAACTAGCTGAGACTATAGGTATGTGCCACCATGCCCTGGCTTTTTTTTTTTTTTTTGAGACAGTCTTGCTCTAGCGTCACCCAGGCTGGAGTGCAATGGCATGATCTCAGCTCACTGCAACCTCCGCCTCCCGGATTCAAGCAATTATCCTGCCTCAGCCTTCCGAGTAGCTGGGATTACAGGTGCCTGCCACCACGCCTGGCTAATTTTTGTATTTTTAGTGGGGGTTTCACCATGTTGGCCAGCCTGGTCTCGAACTCCTGACCTCATGATCCACCTGCCTTGGCCTCCCAAAGTGTTGGGATTACAGGCGTGAGCCACCATGCCTGGCCTGCCCGGGCTAATTTTTATAGGCACTGGTTTATATGCTTCTAATGAGAAAAGACCTGGGGAAATTAAAAAAACACAAGTCAGCGCGCTTGCCTTTCAGGCTGCCCGCCTGGCCCTCTTTCAACTGTGCTTTCCCTTCTTCATTCCTGTCCTAAAGCTTTTTAAGAAACTTTCACTAGTGCTCTAAAACTTGCCCCCCTCTCTCCTGCCTTATGCCCCTTACTCAAATACTTTCTTGTGAGGAGGCAAGAACTGAGGCTGGCTGCAGATCCGTACAGATACTGATTTATTATCAGTAGCAAATTTTGGTGTTGTGTCACTCCAACACCTTCAGCTGCTAACCTATTTTGGTGCCGCGTGACTTGGATACGTTCGATAGTGGTATAAGACCTCAATGCCTCACCTTCTTCAGCTGGAGGTGTTCAACCCCCATATGAGATTTTCGGCCTTTCTCTCTCCTGCTAATGAACCCTCAGCATCATTCTTCTTGGCCAGAAGTGACTCTGTTTCCCCGGGCTGATCTCTCAGTTCACGCTAAAGGATGGCTTGGAGGAGTGGGAAGCACCTTGGGGGCTGCACCAAGTAGAACTTAGGCTCACGAGAGTGGGAAAACCCTAAAACCATGAAATGTCTCAAGTTTCCTCTGCTTTTTCAACTAGACTCAGCTCTTTCAAAAACAACAAAAAAGGAAAACACAGGTCGGAGATCCTATTAATTGATCTAACAGGCCTCTGGCTATTTGCTTTCTCTCCCCTATCCTTCTGACTTGCTTAAATTCTACTTCCTTGGTGAAGTCACACCTGACTACCCCAGCTCTGACTGATCCATCTTATCTCTATCGCCCATTACACGATGGCAGCCCCGCACAACCTGCAGAGCTCAGCTTGCTCTGGTATGCCCTGACAGGCTGCATAGCACAGGTTAGAAATTAGGCCCCGGTGCCAGACACTGCAGGTTCAAATCTCAGCACATCCACTTAACTAGTTATGTGAATTATTTCTGTGCTGTTTCCTCATCTGTAAAATGAGAAAAGCTCCTACATGGGGTTATACTATGAAGGGCAAATAAGTAAAAACAGGGAGAACACTCTGAACATTGATGGATCTCTCCTGGTGATAAAAATAAATGCTAATCACTATTATTGTAATTGTTAATAGTGATTTTAATTTAGGCTTTGTACAAATTTCTGGGGATAGAAAGTCCAACAGGCCGGGCATGGTGGCTCCCGCCTGTAATCCTAGCACTTTGGGAAGCCAAGGTGGGTGGATCACTTGAGGTCAGGAGTTAGAGACCAGTCTGGCCAACATGATAAAACCCCGTCTCTATTAAAAATACAAAAATTAGGCCATGTGCAGTGGCTCACACTTGTAATCTCAGCGCTTTGGGAGGCTGAGGCGAGTGGATCCTTTGGGGTCAGGAGTTCGAGACCAACCTGACCAATATGGGGAATCTCTGTCTCTACTAAAAATATAAACAAATTAGCCAGATATGGTGGCGCTGAGGCGGGAGAATCACTTGAAGCCAGGAAGCGGAGGCTGCAGTGAGCTGAGATCTTACCACTGCACTCCAGCCAGGGCAACAGAGTGACACTCCATCTCAAAAAATAAGTAAATAAAGTCCATCAAAATTAAATGTCCCTAGTCACAAGGACTCATAAAGACACCCCCTCGCCCCCACCAAAGCACTGTTTACACTGTTTACAGAGTGCTCGCCACATTTGTAGGAGCTGTATCACGAGGCCGGTCCCACCGAGAGAGAGGTCCTTTCAGCCAGCTGCCCATACCTGTTCTCATAGATGTCCTGGATCTCATATACCTTCTGGTCAATGACATCGCTGGAGACTCGACTGGCCTGTAGCTCATACACTTTCTGGTCAATCAAATCCGAGACAGTTTTGTGGAAATACTGGATGAAGTTTTTGATCACCTCAGGGATCACCTGATAGGTTTGCTGTTCATACTGACGTTCATAAGCAAGGTCCTGCTTTGGATCTCCTGGAGGTTGGATATAACAAATACAGAGTGCTTTCAAACCCACATACATGATGGAACGAAATGGCAAGACCACCCCAGAAACTAAACTCAGGTCTGAGTAAAATTCTCTTTTGAATACTCAGATATAAACATTTCAGGTCACTCCCAATCTCGCTGTCCCTATTTTTTCGACACTATTACCATGACTTAAAGTTATGTTTTATTTATTTTTTTGAGACAGTCTTGCTCTGTTGCCAGGCACCAGGCTGGATCACGGCTCACTGCAACCTCTGCCTCCTGCATTCAAGCAATTCTCCTGCCTCAGCCTCCCTAGTAGCTGGGACTATAGGCGCACACCACCACGACCAGTTAATTTTTGTATTTTAGTAGAGACGTGGTTTCACTATGTTAGCCAGGATAGTCTCGATCTCTTGACCTCGTGATCCGACCACCTTGGCCTCCCAAAGTGCCGGGATTACAGGCGTGAGCCACTGCACCCGGCCTAAAGTTATTTTTATTTTTATCTTTGAGATAGAGTCCAGCTGGCCTAAAGTTATTTTTTATTTTTATTTTTGAGACAGTCTCACTCTGTTGGCCAGGCTGGAGTACAGTGGCACAATTTTGGTTTACTGCAACCTCCGTCTCCTGGGCTCAAGCAACTCTCCTGCCCCAGACTTGCGAGTAGCTGGGATTACAGGTGTGTGCCAACACGCCCAGCTAATTTTTGTATTTTTAGTAGAGACCAGGTTTCACCATGTAGGCCAGGCTGGTCTTGAACCCCTGACCTCAAGTAATCCACCCGCCTTGGCCTCCCGGCCTCCCAAAGTGCTGGCATTATAGGCGTGAGCCACCACATCCAGTTAAAGTTATGTTTTACTTATTATCTGTTTTGCCCCCTTCTCCCAAGTCTAGCAAGTCAGGAATCTTGTCTGTCTTGTACTCAGATGTACTCTCAGGGCCTAGAACAGTGTGCATTGGAGGGAAGAGAGGCAAGACTGTGGGAAGGGTAAGTGATAACAGGTACTTAGGTATTTCTTGAATGAGTAACTGTCACCTTCTAAATATACGACTTGTGGCAAGTTACTACTAAATCTTTCTGCTGTATTTTCTCTTCTTTAGGAGACAACATTAACGTACATACTTTGTAGAACAGTTACAAGGATTAAACAAAATATTTAACACAAAGTACTTAGAACAATGGATGACACCGAGTACTAAGTCAAGTCACTATAATGTTTCAGGAAACCTCATACATCTCCCAAAAAGATTTTGTTCAGGCTTGGTTTGAATTACTTAAATATTTCAAATTAAGATTTTCTTCTTTCGGCCAGGCTTGGTGGCTCACACCTGTAATCCCAGCACTCTGAGAGGCTGGGGCGGGAGGATCACCTGAGGTCAGGAGTTCGAGACTAGCCTGGACAACGTGCCGAAACCGTCTCTACTAAAAAAATAAACTGAAAAAATTAGCTGGGCTTGATGACATGCGCCTGTAGTGCCAGCTACTTAGGAGGCTGAGATAAGAGAATTGCCTGAACCAGGAGGAGGAGGTTGCAGTGAGCGGAAATTGCCCACTGCACTCCAGCTCAGTCGACAGAGCGAGATTCCATCTCAAAAAAAATAAAAAACCTTTTCTTCTTTGGCTAACAGTTTACACAAGAAAACCAAGGCCAGCAATCCTCCTCTTCTGAGACTAAGTGGACTATGATAAAAAGCCTGGTTTATTAGGCTTTATACAACCCTCCCCACTGGAAGCTAATGATTGACTCCACACCTGGACCATCAAAGAGCAATTTTTAACAGATGCCTGTCAAAGCTGGTTCTAAGACATTCAAAAAGGAGCTGATCCCTACGAGTACGCAACCAGCCTAACCCGCGGTCTCACCTGTGTGCATATCATAGTCGCCCGGATAAGCATAGGGGTCATAAGCCGCCTAGAAGGAAAGAGACATAGAAACAGTCAGTCGCCAACTCGTTAATTCAAAACGCTCATCTAGGGAGTCTAGATGCCAAGCAGACAGCTAAGGAGACAAAGGCAGGTAAGACACTGTGCCTGCCTCTGAGAAACTCACACGCCTAAGAGGAAAGAGACAATAAACGGGCAATGACAATTACAACATTACCGTTGCAATGAGGTGGAGCAAAGGACAAGAGGCTGTGGGAATCAGCGAGATGTGACCAGACCGAGCCCACACCAAAAAACTCAGGTGCAGAAACAAACATCTAACAAGCTTCCGTCCCTCTCGGGTCTTAGAAAGAGGAAAGACCAGCGAACACGCGAAGTGGGCGGGCAGAGCCAAGGTTGTCTACGGGTCGGGAACTGTGGGAGCAGCCGGAGGGTCGCGCGGGATGTGGGCCGGAGCTGCCGCGGCTCGGAAGCTGCCTCGCCCCGGGACCCACATCCAGAGGTCCTACAGATCTCTCCGTCGTGGAGCCCACCGCGCGCTTACAGCCACCTTACCTCGGATTCGTAATCATCAGCGGGATAAGACATGGCTGCCGGGCTCACAAGCACCGCCGGAAAGAGAGAAACGAGCAACCCACGCCTGCGTCCTAAGGCCGGAAGTTCAGCCCCACTCGGGCCTGCCGGGAAACCGGAAGCCTTTCCGAGGCCGCTGGCAATCTGAGATAGCCATATCGAGAATGAAGGGGAGTCGGGTGCGGTGGCTCACGCCTGTAATCCCAGCACTCTGGAAGGCGGAGGCGGGCGGGTCAACTGTAGTCAGTTCGAGACCAGCCTGACCAACGTGGCGAAACCCTTTCTCTACTAAAAATACAAAATTAGGTGGCGCATGCCTGTAATCCCAGCTACTCGGAAGGCGGAGATTGCAGTAGCCCGAGATCGCGCCATTTCACTCCAGCAACAAAAGCTAAAACTCATCTTAAAAAAAAAAAAGAGGATTACAAGTAGCCTGAATTTTCCTTTCTTCTTCAAATAGACGCTTGTCAAAGAAGGTGAATCTATAATACTGGTGTAGATTCAGATAGAAGGACCCGAAGTAGTTCGACATAAAGGCCGGCAAAGTCAGAGGCTCCAGAAAGAATGCCACACAAAAGATGGCTGACAGCTTCCCTGGGCCGGCTTTTCATGTGAATGGAGATTCGCATACGGGGGCCTGATGGATTTAGTTGTTTAAGCGGTTTGCCTGCAGCGAGTAAATTCTTCAAACATTCCGACTTCACAAGACCTAGACTTAGTGGGGATAAAAGTTGAGATTTGGCGGGCGCGGTGGCTCATGCCTGTAATCCCTGCACTTTGGGAGGCTGAGGCGGGCGGATCACATGAGATCAGGAGTTCCAGACCAGTCTGCCCAATACGGCGAAACCCCGTCTCTACTAAAAATACAAAAATTAGCCAAGAGTGGTGGCGTGCGTCTGTAATTCCAGCTACCCAGGAGGCTGAAGCAGGAGAATCGCTGGAACCCCGGGAGGCAGAGGCTGCAATGAGCTGAGGTCGTGCCACTGCACGGCATCCTGGACGACAGAGCAAGACTTCATCCCCCCTGCCCCGCCCAAAAAAGGTTGAGATTTGGTCCCATGCAGTAAGAGAGCATGGAGAAGAGGAGTTCCCCTTCCCCAATTTTGGACATTAAAGTTGTAGCGGGCGAAATTGAGGCTAGCTGTGTCGCGAAGCCTGGGACACGGGCAGCTCTTGAGTACAGCGGGTTCGAGTCCCGGGGAAATCCTCACGGTAGAGATGGTGATTATAAAACAAACCAATTAAAGCCAGTGTATGAGTCAATGGCTTTAGTTTAGCCATCTGCACATACACAACATCTAGTGGAAATCCGAGTTCCAGTCCCTACTCCGCCACTGATTTGTTATGTGACCAGGACGAACATGTCTCATGCTCTCTGGGTCTCTTTTTCACGAAGCCCTCCTCGCTTTTCCCACTGAGGCACCGCTGCAACCTCCGCCTCAAGCGATACTCCTGCCTCAGCTTCCTGAGTAGCTGGGATTACATGCACATGCCACCATGCCCTGCTAATTTTTGTATTTTTAGTAGAGACGGAGTTTCATCCTGTTGGTAAGGCTGGTCTGGAATTCCTGACCTCGTGATCTGCCCGCCTCGGCCTCCCAAAGTGCTGGGATTACAGGCGTGAGCCATCACACCTAGCTACCTCTGGGATTTTGCACTCATTGTTACCCGAATGTAGAATTGAATGCAGTGGCGCCCCCACTCCAATTCCCTTACTTATCGGATAGCTGCATGGCACCTTCAGGTGTCTGCTCTGATGCCATCACTCAACATCCTATTTAGAATTGCAGTGCTCCGCCCCAACTCTCTATGCTGCGTTCTTGCTTTGTGCTTTTTCCTTGTGCTGTCACCAGAGGTGAAACAAATTTGGAATTAATCTTTGCCTGGCCAAAAGATTATATTTTAACTGGATCGAATGAGAGGGTTTATATAAGGAAGGAACTTTTGCCTGGACACAAGACCTAGTCCCATGAGAGCTGGGCAACCGTCAACGAGTCTCTTGTCTCTGCTTCCAACTCCTCATCTATAAAATAGGGATGCTCCTTCTTGCCTACTTTATAGAAGTGTTTGTGGGATGCAGGATTGTGAGAAGTTTGACAAAAAGGTGCACCCATGAAATGTTGCTTGAGGAATACTTGTTTCCTGGTCTTGTCCCATTGGACTGTGAGCATCTCAGGGTCACCAAGTCTGATCCTGTGTCCAGGACCTGGCAGTCACCTGGCTCAGTGACTGGTTGTCGAACTAAACTCTTGCTCTAATGTAATCACTTTGGAGTGTAAGTCTGTAAATCAGTGATCTATGTTGGGGTTACCTAGAGAACTCTGACTAAAGGAAATCCATTGCATTTTGAAGCTATTTCCCACTGTAGTGATAAACTCCAAATTTCAACACATTTTCCTTTTCCCACGTACATTATGCATTTGTAGGAAGTCGATTTTTTTTTTTTTTTTTTTTTTTTTTTTTTTTTTTTTTTTTTTTTTTTTTTTTTTTTTTTTTTTTTTTTTTTTTTTTTTTTTTTTTTTTTTTTTTTTTTTTTTTTTTTTTTGCGTTCATTGATTTACATCTGTATCTATCTACACGGATAGCGTGGCTTCTTAATTTTCCTTTGTGAGTGCCTGCAAATCATCTTAATCTGATTGGCTAAAGCATCTACTCGTTCTTTCATTAGACTGGGAAATGGAGAGAGGAAAAAAAAAGGCCTGGCGCGGTGGCTCATGCCTGTAATCTCAGCATTTTGGGAGGCCGAGCGGGGCGGATCATGAGGTCAACAAATCGAGACCATCCTGGCCAACATGGTGAAACCCCCATCTCTACTGAAAACACGAAAATTCGCTGGGCGTGGTGGTGCGCGCCTATAGTCCCAGCTACTCGGGAGGCTGAGGCAAGAGAATGGCTTGAGTCCGGAAGGAGGTGATTGCAGTGAGGCGAGATCGCGCCACTGCACTCCAGCCTGTCGACAGAGCCAGACACTGTCTCAAACAAAAAGGGGGTGCCTTGAAACGCTGCTGTTTTATTGGCTCCAGTAGCGACGCACGGCGAGAGCCCTGGGCACTTCAAGTTTTTGATTGGTTATCACGTCTGCCAGCCACGTTGCCGGAAGCCCTGTCAATATAGCTTGCTTGCACTGTGCCCTCCCTTTCCGATTGGTTTTGGGAGGGGTTTAAGCTGGAAGGGTCGTCATTGGTTCGGCCGTTCAGGCTCGGCCTGAGCCCGCCCTGCTCGGTTGCCGAGGTTGCAGGCCCGGCCCGCCAGGCCCGCCCGCCCGCCCGCCTGCTGGTTGACAGCGCGACTCAGGGCGTAGGGAAGTAGGTCCGTTGGTCGGTCGGGAACGAGGCTTCGGCGGCCAGGCCCGCGCTGAGCCGTTGCCATGGCAGCCACCGCCGGGGACGCGGACGACGAGCCGCGCTCGGGCCACTCGAGCTCAGAGGGCGAGTGCGCGGTGGCGCCGGAGCCGCTGACGGGCGCGGAGGGCCTCTTCTCCTTCGCCGACTTCGGGTCTGCGCTCGGCGGCGGCGCGGGCCTCTCGGGCCGGGCGTCCGGCGGGGCCCAGTCGCCGTTGCGCTACCTGCACGTCCTGTGGCAGCAGGATGTGGAGCCGCGCGACGAGCTGCGCTGTAAGATCCCCGCCGGCCGGCTGAGGCGCGCCGCCAGGCCCCACCGCCGGCTCGGGCCCACGGGCAAGGAGGCGCACGGTGAGCGGCGCGAGCTGGGCGGGGCAGCCCGGGCGAGGGGCGGGGCCTCGGAGGACCGCGGGCAGCGCTGTGGTCGCCGCGGAGCCATAACCGCGGTCCCCCGACGTCTGCGCTGAGGGCCACACTGACCCTTGAGTCTCCTTTCAGTAATGATGGTCAGGATGGTTTTTTAAAAAGTCTTCCTGCTCTGAGCCAGTCACCGCAGACTTCTCTGACTGGGTAAATTCTGAATGGAAACTTTCCATGACTCCCACCGCTTATTGGTAGATAATAAAATGAGGTACTGCGGAACACTTTTATTATCAGGGAGAGGGGAGGCCGAGTCGTACCAGCTTGTTTAAATGCACGGACTTAGATTGGACTCCTTTACCACATTTAGACCTTAGGCAAATGATAGCCCCTTTCTCTTTTTCCTTTTTTTTTTTTTGGTGAGACAGAATCTCGCTCTGTCGCCCAGGCTGGAGTGAAGTGGAGCCATCTCGGCTCACCGCAACCTCTGCCTCCTGGGTTCAAGCGATTCTCCTGCCTCAGCCTCCTGAGTAGTTTGGATTACAGGTGTGTGCGCCACCATGCCCGGCTAATTTTGTAATTTTATTAGAGACGGGGTTTCACTTTGTTGATCATGCTGGTGTCGAACTCTTGACCTCAAACGGTCCACCCGCCTCAGCCTCCCAAAGTGCTTGGATTACAGGCATGAGCCACGGCGCCTAGCCCATAGCCCCTTTCAATCTTAGTTTTCTTTTTATTTATTTTTAAAAAATTTTTAATTGTTGTTGTTTCTTATGGTTCAGTGACTACAGTTTTTTGTTTGTTTTTGTGTTTTTGAGACGGAGTCTCGTTCGGTCGCCCAGGCTGAAGTGCAGTGCTGGGAACTCGATTCACTGCAACCTCTGCCTCCCGAGTTCAAGCAGTTCTCCTGCCTCAGTCTCCTGAGTAGCTTGGATTACAGGTGCCTGCCACCATGCCTGGCAAATTTTTTAAATTTTAGTACAGATGAGGTTTTACCATGTTGGCCAGGCTGGTCTCGAACTCCTAACCTCAGGTGATCCACCAGCCTTGGCCTCCCAAAGTGCTGGGATAACAGGTGTGAGCCACTGGCTGGGCCTCAGCCTTAGTTTTCTCATCTGTAAAATGGGGTAAGTTAATTAAGGTAATGGATGTTTAGCTGTTATGCTGCCTTTGTTGTGGGCCAAACACTGCTGATACATGATCATTTATCCTCACAAGAACTCTTGGAGATATAGAAATTGTTCCCACTTTACTGAAGAGGAAACTGAGGCTTAGAGAAATTGTCTTATTCCAGGTCACATAGCACGTGGCTATTGCTGGTATTAGAACCCAGGTCAGGCAGACCCAAACTCCTGCTCTGGTACATCTACGAAATTGTCTTTTACATTACATGGGTGACATGGAAACTCAGGCACTGAGAGATTACGAATGGGGACTTTTGGGGTTTCTTCCAGGACTGTCTATGATTCTAGCCATATTTTAGTGATGTTGTAAAGATTAAATCAGAATTTGGAAGTGTTGTATAGACCATAAAGTGCTATATGAAAGCAAGGAATTGTTATGTATCTGAATTGCAATTTTTGACCATATCTCCAATGACAAAGGCATAGCTTTCCATTAGCTGTTAGAGGGGGAAAAACTTTCTGCTTAGGAAATACCAAATTCAGTTAGGCAAGTCATTTGGGAATGACTTGCTTTGAAGGAAATATAAGATTATCTGTGTAACCAGCTGACAAAGAGCTTCCTTGTAAATCATTTGCAATAACTTGGGGCTGGCAGAACAACTCAGTCTTGCTTTGCAGATGATAGACCTGAGGCCCAGTGGGGTTAACTAGCTTGCTCAGGGTCACCCTGCGACTACAAGTGACAGAGAGGAAATCTGGTTCCAAAAGTCTTGGAGGATTTGCAGGAGCATGTGGCCTTCATACTAGCTGTACCTCATTTCAAGTTTGTCCCTGTTCCCAGGGCACTTTTTTTTTTTTTTGAGACAGTCTTGCTCTGTCACCCAGACTGGAGTGCAGTGGCCTGATCTTGACTCACTGCAACTTCCACCTCCCAGGTTCAAGTGATTCTCCTGCCTCAGCCTCCTGAGTAGCTGGGATTACAGACACGCACCACCATGCCCAGCTAATTTTTGTATTTTTAGTAGAGACGCGGGTTTCACCATGTTGGCCAGGCTGATCTTGAACTCATGACCTCGTAATCTGCCTGCCTCGGCCTCCCAAAGTGTTGGGATTACAGGCATGAGCCACTGCACCGGCCTTTTTTTTTTATATATATATATACATAGTCTTGCTCTACCACCCAGGCTGCAGTGCAGGTGGTGCCATCTCGGCTCACTGCAACCTCTGCCTCCTGGGTTCAAGCCATTCATTGCCTCAGCCTCCCAAGTAGCTGGGATTACAGGTGTGCACCACATCTGGCTAGTTTTTGTATTTTTAGTAGAGATGGAGTTTCACCATGTTAGGTTGATTTAAATTAGAACTTAACCTAAAATTGAGAAATGTCCTTTCTTTCCTTCCCTCCCTCCCTCCCTCCTTCCTCCTTTTTCTTTCTGTCTTTTCTTTTTTTTCTTTCGTTTCTTTTAATGGAGTGTTGCTCTTTTGCCCAGGCTGGAGTGCCATGGTGTGATTTCAGCTCCTGGGCTCAAGTGATTCTTGTGTGTCAGCCTCCCAAGTAGCTGGGATTATAGGCACACACCACCACACCTGGCTAATTTTTGTATTTTAATTTTATTTATCTTTATTTTTTATTATTTTTTGAGACAGTCTCGCTCTGTTGCCCAGGCTAGATACAGTGGCACAATCTCGGCTCATTGCAACCTCTGCCTCCCAGGTTCAAGCAATTCTCCTGCCATAGCCTCCTGAGTAGCCGGGATAACAGGCATGCGCCATCACGCATGGCTACTTTTTGTATTTTTAGTAAAGATGGGGTTTCAGTATATTGGCCAGGCTAGTCTGAAACTCCAGACCTCGTGATCTCTCTGCCTTGGCCTCCCAAAGTGTTGGGATTATAGGTGTGAGCCACCACACCTGGCCTTTTTTTTTTAATTTTTTGAGAGAAGTTTCACTCAGGCTGGAGTGCAGTGACACAATCTTGGCTCACTGCAACCTCCGCCTCCTGGGCTTAAGTTATTCTCCCACCTGAGCCTCCCAAGTAGCTGGGACTATAGGCATGCACCACCATGTCCAACTAATTTTTTGTATTTTAGTATAGATGGGGTTTCACCATGTTGCCCAGGGTGGTTTCAAACTTCGGAGCACAGGCAATCCACCTACCTTGGCTTCCCAAAGTTCTTGGATTACATGCGTGAGTCACCACACCCAGCCATTTTTGTATTTTTAGTAGAGATGGAGTTTCACCATGTTAGCCGGGTTGGTCTCAAATCCTAGCCTCAAGTGATCCACCTGCCTTGGGCTCCCAAAGTGCTGGGATTACAGGTGTGAGCCACCATGCCTGGCCATCATGGCTTTTTTTTTCCCCCCCTAGACAGAGTCTCTCTCTGTCACCCAGGCTGGAGTGCAGTGGCGTGATCTCAGCTCACTGCAGCCTCCCCCTCCCAGGTTGAAGCCATTCTCCTACATAGGCCTCCTGAGTAGCTGGGATTATAGATGCATGCCACCACACCCGGCTAGCTGGCTTGCTTATTTATTTATTGAGACAGAATTTTGCTCGTTGCCCAGGCTGGAGTGCCGTGGTGCAGTCTCAGCTCACCGCAACCTCCACCTCTCAGGTTCAAGTGATTCTCCTGCTCAAGCAATTCTCCTGCCTCCGCCTCCTGAGTAGCTGGGATTATAAACACATACCACCATGCCCAGCTAATTTTTGTGTTTTTTGTAGAGACGGGATTTCATCATGTTGGCCAGGCTGGTCTCGAACTCCTGTCCTCAGGTGATCCACCTGCCTTGGCCTCCTAAAGTGCAGGGATTACAGGCGTGAGCCACCGTGCCTGGACTATGGCTGTTTTTTTTAACTGACATCTGTTACTCTCTTCACAGCTCTGAAGAGACTAAGGGACTCAGCCAATGCCAACGATGTGGAAACAGGTGAGTGTGCACAGTGGGTCCAGCTACAGATCCATGGGCTGGTTGGGGAAGGAAAAGGCCAGATAATCAATACATGGGAAGGCAGTCTGCCAGCTCACCTCCTTTAGCTGCCAGGTGATCTTCTACACAGGGCCACCACTTTCAGCTGCTCAGTGAGACTTTGCGGTAGTTACATAGGTCAGGTGGTTCTGAACTTGTTTAGTTATATGAGCATCTGAAAGGCATGGGTGGGGCTCCTAGAAGGGCACCACTCTGGTTTTTTTTCTTCTCCAGTGTACACTAGTCAACAGGGCAATATTGGCATCAAAGGTACAAAGACAATTTATACTACAAGAAAGTTTATTTTATTTTATTTTACTTATTTTTTTTTTTTGAGAAAGAGTTTTGCTCTTGTTACCCAAGCTAGAGGGCAATGGCACCATCTCAGCTCACTGCAACTTCTGCCTCCCAGGTTCAAGCAATTCTCCTGCCTCAGCCTCCCAACTAGCTGGGATTACAGGCGTGCGCCACCACACCCAGCTAATTTTTGTATTTTTAGGAGAGACGGGGTTTCACCATATTGGTCAGGCTGGTTTCAAACTCCTGACCTCAGGTGAGCCACCCACCTCAGCCTCCCAAAGTCCTGGGATTACAGGTGTGAGCCACCACACCTGGCTTCATTTATAATTTTTAAATTTGTTATATGGGTCGCACCATGTTGCCCAGGCTGGTCTCAAATTCTTGAGCTCAAGCAGTCTTCACACCTCAGCCTTCCAAAGTACTGGGATTACAGGTGTTAACCACTGCACCTGGCAATAACCACAGTGTTGTGTTGTTTTGTTTTGTTTTTTGTTTTGTTTTGTTTTGTTTTGTTTGTTTTGAGACAGAGTCTGGTTGTCACCCAGGCTGAAGTGCAGTGTTGTGATCTTGGCTCACTGCAACCTCCGCCTCCCTGGCTCAAGTGATTCTCCTGCCTCAGCCTCCCCAGTAGCTGGGATTACAGGCACCCACCACTACACCCAGCTAATGTTTGTATTTTTAGTAGAGATGGGGTTTTACCATGTTGCCCAGGCTGGTCTTGAATTCCTGACCTCAGGTGATCCACCTGCCTTGGCCTCCCAAAGTGCTGGGGTTACAGGTGTGAGCCACAGCGCCCAGACTCTCATCAACTTTTTCTTGCCATTTTTATTCATTTATTCAGCCAGTCTGCATCATTAGTGAAACAGATATTACTTGCATGACACTGTGTCTGATACCAAGGTTATAAAGATAATCAAAACAAGCAATGTATAGTATAGGCCAGGCACAGTGGCTCACACCTGTAATCCCAGCATTTTGGGAAGCTAAATGAGGCAGGAGGATCATGAGGTCAGGAGGTCCAGACCAGCATGGCCAACGTGGTGAAACCCCGTCTCTACTAAAAATACAAAAATCAGCCAGGCATGGTGGCATGTGCCTGTATTCACAGCTCCTCGGGAGGTTGAGGCAGAAGAATCACTTGAACCTGGGAGGTAGAGGCTGCAGTAAGCTGAAATCGTGCCACTGCACTCCAGCCTGGGCAACAAAGTGAGACTCCATCTCAAAACAAAAAAGTACAGTATAGTTG
The DNA here is from genome assembly GCA_004027715.1 of Plecturocebus donacophilus. Lineage (NCBI taxonomy): Eukaryota > Metazoa > Chordata > Mammalia > Primates > Pitheciidae > Plecturocebus > Plecturocebus donacophilus. The sequence goes on along the minus strand of PVKP010001386.1, from coordinate 129,584 downwards.
GACAGGAAGGATGTAATGTGATACTATTTCCAAAATAAAAAGCAAAAACACAAAAATGTAAAGTTATGTGTTTAGTTGGAGAGATGTAAATTTTGGAGCTAGGAAAAACATGGGTTTATATTCCAGCTTTGCCTCCTGTTATCTGGGTGAATATAGCTTAGGTCCTTTTTAATTTCTTTGGCCCTAATTCTCCTGGTCTATAAAATGGACTTGACACATTGCTGGGTCATTGAGGGGCTTAGCAGTCAGGTACCTAATGTGTGGCTGGTGCTCAATGTATGGTAACAAATACTGGAAAATAGCACAAGATGTTAATACTAGAGGAACAGGATGAACAGGGCACTGAGTGGTATGGAAGAGGGAGGAGACAGCTGGATTCCCGGAGAGGAAGCTATCTGGACTTCACTGAAAGGACTCAAGTCCTTGAGAGGCTTGCTGGGGGAAAGAGACTAAAATGTCTGCTCTAAAATGGCATTTGGCAGCAATTTTCTTCATTTTAGCTGGACATGTACATTAGTACATAATGCCTCACATTTATTGCACATCCCTACTTTTCAAAGAAGGAATTTCATATCCATTATTTTCATCATAGCAGCTCTGGAAATTAGCAGGGCAGATATTCCCATTTTCTAGTGAACTGGGACCCAAATCTAGGCCTTTATACTCCTAAGTCAGTCTTTCCACTCTCCTATGGTGTTGGCAATATACTCCTTTCTGATTCTTATTTTTTTCCTTCTATATAATTTCAAATGACCTTTTTAAGTTCAGAGGTTCATTTTTCTGCTTGATCAAGTCTGCTGTTGAAGCTATTATATGTTTTATTTCATTCATTGACTTCTTCAGCTATAGGATTTCTGGTTTTTTGCTTTTTTTTGAGACAGGGTCTTACTTTGTTGCCTAGGCTAGAGCAGTGGTGCAATCTTGGCTCACTGCAACCTCCACCTCCCAGTTCAGGTGATTCTCCTGCCTCAGCTTCCTGAGTAGCTGAGATCACAGGCATGTGCCCCTACGCCCACCAAATTTTTGTATTTTTGGTAGAGATGGGGTTTCACCATGTTGCCCAAGCTGGTCTCGAACTCCCGACCTCAGGTGATCTGCCCACCTCAGCCGCCCAAAGCTCTGTGATTACAGACGTTAGCCCCCATGCCTGGCTTCCTTTTTCATGTTTCTTGTGTCCCTGTGTTGATGTCTGTGCATCTGGTGGGATGATACCTTCTTCCGAACTTTCTAGGATGTCTTTCAGAGAGAATGACTTTCATCTGCAGTTGGTTTTTAGTGTGATGGTTGGGAAGAGTGTAGTGACTCTGTTTCCAGGTAGGTGCAGTGGTATAGAATCCATGTAACTTCTCAGCTGTGTTCAACCTCAGCAATAACTGTGGGCTCCTCAGTAGTCTAGGCTATAGAAGTTTGTGGCAGTAAAAGTGTTCGTTAACATCCTTGGTGTCCTCTATTCTTGTTTCCCCACAATGGGGAGACTTAGCCAAGGGGAATCCCTCTTGGTATCAGGGCTGACACAGTCTATAATCAGCTGCAGCCATGCTGGGTTCCACATATAGGTGCTCAAAGCTGCTATGGGGCCAGAGCCCAGGTTTCAGGGTATTGTGAACCTACTGTGGCACCTGGGTCTTGGGGTACACATGTGCTCTCTGTGGTAGGGTTGGATGTAGGTTGCCTTCAGTCAGGATCTGTGAGACTATGAGGTAGTCTCTAGCAGCTTGGGCCTGGCGGGGCTGGGCAGGGCACACCACCAGCCTCCTTTCTTTTTTATTTAGCTTAGCTTGGGACTTAGTCTTTGTGGCTCCAGAACCTGTGCTCTGTCTGCCCTAAAGGGTGGCCTGCCGGGAGCAAAGCATAGGCCAATAGCTTGGGCAGCTGTTACTAGCCAGAATGGATGCGTATCCAAGCTGAGGTCAAGGGAGGGGGCCACAGTCTATGCTAGGGATTCCTGTGACCCTAGGATTTCTTACCTTGAGGGCCAAGAGCCTCCTACAATGTTCTGTCACTAGGTGTGTAGTTTGAGCACCCAGAATCCATGGCCCTGAGTTGTGCCCTCAGAAAAATAAGTCCCTTATCATGGCAGTCCCCATGGGACCAGCATCCAGGAAGGGTTGCTTTCCTATGCACTGTTGATGTCTTGTCTAGAGGCACCTCTGAGCCTCCCTCTCCACCCATCGGGCCTGCAGCTTAGCTAACATTGCCGCTTTCTCCCCCTCCCTCCCTCCGTCTTGGTGGTGTCAGTGCAGCAGCTGCTGGAAGATGGCGCAGATCCCTGTGCAGCTGATGACAAAGGCCGAACAGCTCTACACTTTGCCTCCTGCAATGGCAATGACCAGATTGGTGAGTCCTGGAGAGGGAGGAGGGAGAGGGGCTGGGCAAGTAGTGTCTCTGCAAAGGCCTTGGGGGAGGAGCTGCTGTCTGCACAGCCTTGGGATGCCCAGTTGTTCTGGATGTAAGGAATACTTGGCACTGCATTTTTTGTATTTTTAGTAGAGACAGAATTTTTCCATGTTGGCCAGGCTGGTCTTGAACTCCTGACCTCAGGTGATCCACCCACCTTGGCCTCCCAAAGTGCTGGGATTACAGGCATGAGCCACCGCGCCCGGCCTAGAATTAGTTTTTGTATATGGTGTAGGGCTCAGCCTGGCCTCCCTGTATAATGTCTGGGACCCAGGATACCTTCCTGTGCATCCCTCTGGGTATTGGCAGACCCCGATGATACTACAGCCTACCCCTGTGGTGAACCCGAGACTGTCCAAGAGAGAGAGGTTATCCATGGAGCTCAGCATCTTTTATTGACTTCATTCCCACCGTGGTGCTTGGCTGTGGGAGGAGCAGAATATGCCTTGGCAAGCCTTCACCAGGAGCAGCTGCTATTGGAAGAATTTCACCTAATTCTTAAAATCTTATTCCTACACCTGCATAGGCCAAGAGGCCCTCCCCAAATCCTCTGTTCCTGGCCCTCAGGGACTTGCACATGAACTCTGATAAGTGAATGAGTGAGTCAGTGAATGAAGTAACATAGCAATCATTGCATTCAGTGTCTCCCACTTTGAGCCAGCCTCTTTAGCTAGGTTAGGGGTTCAGGGTCCAGGCGATGGAAGCCTCAGACAGCTCTTCTTGGGTTTGCCTGTTTCCAGTGAAGCTGCTCCTGGACCATGGGGCTGATCCCAACCAGCGAGATGGGCTGGGGAACACACCACTGCACCTGGGTAAGCATGTCAGAAGTCACCAAGACAACTTATCTGCAGTACAGAAAGGCTCTTTAGAAGAAGAGCCTGGGGCCCTGCATGCTCCCAACAGTATGTCTGAGTGTCAGGGAAGATCCTAGCCTGCACTCCCAGGCAATGTGTGTCCCATGGGTTTTCCAGTCATTTAGCAGTTGGCTGTGACCTCGGCAGAGCCAATTTAGCAACCGAGGTTAGCTCAGCAGCACTCAGCACTGTGACTCACAGTGAGGTAGATCCCATCTCCAGGCCTCAGTTTCCTCTGCTATACAGGGAGGGAGTTGAACTTGACTGCCAGGTCCTACCCAGCTGTTGCCTTGGCGATACCTTCTCAGTAGGCATAACTTGGCACAGCACCTGGGAGACACAGCCCTGCTCCTTCCAGTGAACACACGAAGCCAGGCTCTGGTGGTCCTGGATTCTTTTTTTTTTTTAAATAAAGTTGGGGTTTCACCATGTTGGCCAGGCTGGTCTTGAACTCCTGACCTCAGGTGATCCACCCACCTGGGCCTCCCAAAGTGCTAGGATTACAGGCTTGAGCCACCGCGCCCGGCCAGTCCTGGATTCTTAAGTCTCTGTTCTTCCTCAGCGGCCTGCACCAACCACGTCCCTGTCATCACCACACTGCTACGCGGAGGTACGTGGTTCCTTCCCTCTGTCCTCTCCCTCCCCTCACCCCCAGAATGCTCACCTCAGCTGCTGCCTGCAGGGGCCCGTGTGGATGCCCTGGATCGAGCTGGCCGCACCTCCCTGCACCTGGCCAAGTCGAAGCTGAACATCCTGCAGGAGGGCCATGCCCAGTGCCTGGAGACTGTGCGGCTGGAGGTGAAGCAGGTGAGTCCTCCTCCTGTGTGGAGCCCATGGCACCGAGGCAGCACTGGACAGAGGCTGCCCTAACCACAGACACACCTGCCTCTGGCCCCAGGGATCCTGGGTTATTTCCCACTGACCCCACTTGACACCTGCTCCACTGTGCTTCTTGGAAGCAGCATCAGCCTGTCTGCCTCCCTAGGGACCCAGGCAGCTCAGCTCACCCTCTTGTTCCAGATCATCCATATGCTGAGGGAGTACCTGAACCGCCTAGGGCGGCACGAGCAGCGAGAACAGCTGGACGACCTGTGTACCCACCTCCAGATGACCACTACCAAAGAGCAGGTGAGCCACAGCCACAGGCCCAGACCCGGGGTCAGTCCACCCTGCTCCGATGCCACCAGACACTCGTATCAGAAAGAAGCTGTAGGCTGGGGCCAGGCGCAGGGGCTCATGCCTGTAATCCCAATAGTGGGAGTCTGAGATGGGAGGACCACTGGAGGCCAGGAGTTCGAGGCTGTAGTGAGCTGTATTGCCACTGAACTCCAGCCTGAGTAACAGAGCAAGGCCCTCTCAGAACATGCAGAAAAAGGCAAAAATTATGAAAACAAACAATAACAACAAAAAACAGAGCAAGGCTCTGTCTCAAAAAAGTGGGGGAAAGAGGCTGTGATTGTGGGGTTGCAGCTTCAAAGCCTCCCTTCACTTCCTTTGAAGCTGCCAGTGGCTAGTGTGTGTTCATGGCCCTGCCCTCTAGGACAGCCCTAGGCCACCTGGTGCCAAAGACTAATCCTTGGTCAGCTGCTGCGTAGTCAGAAGCCACCACATGCTCTGGAGGAGATAACCATGCCTGTGTTCTGTGCCTGTGGTATTGCGGAAGAGACCCAGGGGCCCTGGCACTCCCCACCCCTCATAACAGAGCCTCCCTTCTGTCCTCAGGTGGATGAAGTGACTGACCTCCTGGCCAGCTTCACCTCCCTCAGTCTGCAGATGCAGAGCATGGAGAAGAGGTAGCAAGAGTGGCTCCCTGCTTTCCTGCCCCTGCCCCACGCCTACCCCACCCCTGCCCACCGCTCTCAGTACCAAGAAAAAGGCCGACATCCAGGACTTGGAGCTGCACTTGTCTGGCAAGGCCCTTGCCCTCACCTGCAGATGCGGCGGGGCAGAGAAGCCTTCTCCATGGCCTCAGAGCTGCTCCAGTCCTAGTCGTCAGCACCTCTGTGGACAGGGACCACAGCTCCCAGCTTCATCCAGTTCCCGCAGCACCAGACCAGCCTCTGCAGCTACACTTCAGCTCTGCAGGCCTGCACTGTCCCAGCAGACCTCACTTGCCCCATGGCCTTCATGGCACCCCCCAGGCCTCAGACCCTTCTCTGTGTTCCATCCCAGCTGCGGGCTTGTCGCAGTCAGCAGGTGTGGGCTTAGGCAGGCACCCTCTGGCCAAGGGAACTGGGTAGGCCCCTTAGCTGGTCCTGTGACACTCACCAGCACTTAGATTTAGACACGTCACCAGACTTTCTTTTCTTTTTTTTGAGACAATTTCACTCTGTCACCCAGGCTGGAGTGTAGTGGTGCAATCTCAGCTCACTGTAGCCTCCACCTCTCGGGTTCAAGTGATTCTCCTGTCTCAGCTCCCAAGTAGCTGAGATTATAGGCGTCCACCACTACACCTGGATAATTTTTTGTATTTTTAGTAGAGACAAGGTTTCACCATGTTAGCCAGGCTGATTTTGAATTCCTGACCTCAAGTGATCCACCCGCTCCAGCTTCTCAAAGTGCTAGGACTATAGACATGAGCCACCGCGCCTGGCCTGTCACCAGACTTTCAAGGAGATACTGCAATCAAGGCAAGGTTCTCAACCTCAATGACGAGTTTCTCTGGTTGGAAGGGGAGGGCTGGTGAGTCCTAAACCTTAAAAATACAAGGTGAAAAGGGACCCCAAAGCAAAAAATCCCAATCCTTTTCCTCCCAGTCACTGAAACACCAAAACTTTTACACTGGAGGGTGGAGGGAATAGTTCTGCAGCCTAGTGTGGTAGGCCAGTAGTGGCTCCCCAAGATGCCCATGTCCTAATCCCCGGAACCGGTCAACCTTACCTTATGTGGCCAAAGGGGCTTTGCAGATGTAATGAAGTTAAGGATCTTTGGCCCGGAAGATTATCCCGGCTGGTCTAGGCGGGTTTGATGTCCTCACCCAGGTCTGTACAGGAGCACAGGAGGTGACAGGAGAGCGGGTGGGAGGTGTAGTGATGGAGCAGCAAACTGGAGTTGAGTAGGGCGGTGCAAGCTACGGACTGCAGGCTACCTCCAGAGCCCGGAAACACATTCTCCCCGCGGGCCCTGGAAGACACCGGCCCTGCTTCCACCTGGACTGGCTCAGTGAGGCTGACATTAGAATTCTGGCCTCCAGAACTCTAAGGGAATAAATTGGTGTTATTTTAAGTCTCTAAGTGTGTGGTAATTTATTGCAGCAGCAACCAGAAACTAATATTGTAGTGAAGCTCCAAAACTCGCCTTGAGGTTTTCAGTTCTGTCAGCAGACCTGAAACCACCCTGCTGCTGCAGGAGCACCAGTCCTTTGCTGTGGGCCACGGATAGGCAGAGGGGAGCACGCCCTCATGGCAGAGGTCTGCTCGGGGGAAACCCGGGGGAAACCCAGGGGAAGGCACTGCCAGGCCCCGCCCTGCACCGAGGCTTCTGATGGCGACTTTCTCCAGGTGATCAGTCCGTGTCACGCCTGGCTCTGCTCTACTCTCCCTCACACCAAGTTGGAATCCCTGGCTACTTTTCAGAGAAGTGTGTTCCCCAATCCCAGCTTGCTATGGGTCAGATCTGCATTGAACTCATAGAAGCAAGCCCTGGAGGGAAAAAGGGTCTGTCTGTGGGTATGAGATGGAAGATAGGCCTGTCCCCAGGACCCTGTGAGATGGAAGCCCAGTGCCCACCAGGTTAGCAGGGCTGGGCAAGGAAAGTGTGGCCACAAGCCTGAAGAGAGGCGGCAGAGGGAGCTGTGGGGAGCACCCATGGAACTCAAGCGGCTGCCTGAGGGAGGTAAGGGAGGAGTGCACCCCGGTGACATTGGAGGTCAGAGGTGCAGTCCTGGGGTGGCTTTTCCCTCACTTCCTGCCATGTTATTCTGGTCCCCTCCAGCTGAGCCTGCTCACTCTGGTGCCAGGGTTGCCATTGTGCCCAAACACAGGCCCGCCATGGCCCCAGAAGTGGGGCAGAACAGGGAGGAGTCCAGGACAGATGAGAGGCAGGGGCAGGAGAGAGTGGCCTCAAACTCCAGGAGGGGGCCTTCTCATGGATCCTGCTTGCCAGCCTCCCCTCTCTCACCCCTGAGCTGATCACCTGGGGAAGAATCTAGGCAAGGTTTCTCAACCTGAGGTCCAAGGGGCTCAATTAGCAAGCCCTTAGGGAGATGTGAGTCCCTGAAGTTATGCAAGGTTTTGTGTGGAGAGCGTGCACATGCGTTTCTGGGAAAAGGGTCCACAGCTCATTCTCATTCCCAGCAGGCTCTGCACTCAAAAAAGTTTAGAACTCTTGCTACAGAGCTGTGGGAGCAGATAGGTGAGGGCCTGCCGGGGACACTCCTGAGCCCGCTGTTCCCTAAGCAGGCTGCTTGGTATTTGCAGAGCTGAGGGCTGGGGCATGCTGGGACTGTGAAGTCACCCTGAGATGACTCACAGTCCTCAGCTGGGAAGCAAGGCTTGTGTCTCCTGCAGTGTCCTCTGTCCCTGGAGCCATGGAGCCAGGAGAACCAGCCCTTGTGGCAGATGACGAGTCTATGGTTGACTCCCTCCCCAGCCACGTAGACAGTGAACCAAAGGCTTGACTGTAGGTGGCTTATAGGTCAGTCATCAAACACTTGCCAGACAGCCATGCAGACAGCCAATCTGCCTCACCCTGTTTCCAGCCAGGATATTTCCCGTAACCCCAATTGTGTCTGAAGAGCCAGCCGGATAAAGTCGGCTCCAGACACTGGAGTGAGTCAGAAAACACCAAAGTGGTCTCTGAGCTGGCTGGACTGGGCAGGGGCAGGACAGAGAGCTCAGCCGAGGTTGTCCTCACAGGGGTGAGTTCTGATGGTTGCTGGCTGCTCTGGGAATTACTGAAGAGTCGGGGAGGTGGGGAGGAAGGCTTAGGAGATGGCAGGAAGAAGAAACTCGCATTTGTTGATTTTGCCTTCTGAGTTAAGATCCTTTGCTTTATACCTCATGTTTCTTTCATGGTAGAAATATTGGGCTGGGTGCCACGGCTCATGCTTGTAATCCCAGCACTTTGGGAAGCCAAGGTGGGTGGATCACCTGAGGTTAGGAGTTTGAGACCAGCCTGCCAACATGGCTAAACCCCTTCTCTACCAAAAATACAAAAATTAGCCAGATATGGTGGCGCACACCTGTAATCCCAGCTACTCAGGAGCCTGAGGCAAGAGAATCGCTTGAACCCAGGAGGCAGAAGTTGCAGTGAGCCAAGATTGAGCCACTTCACTCCAGCGTGTGTGAAAGAGCAAGCCTCTGTCTCAAAAAAAGAAATGCTGACTTAGTGCTTGATATGTGCTAGGCAGTGTTCTAGGTGGGAAAACAACAGGGAATGGAAGGACAAGCTCCCTGCCCTTGCCCACCTGGCAAACAGTGGAAAGCGTTTGGAGAGAAATACAGATCATCACAACTATATTGTAAGATATGTGGCTGCCGGGTGCAGTGGCTCATGCCTGTAATCCCAGCAAAGTGGGCAGATCACCTGAGGTCAGGAGTTCGAGACCAGCCTGACCAACATGGAGAAACCCCACCTATACTAAAAATACAAAATTAGCCAGGTGTGGTGGCACATGCCTGTAATCCCAGCTACTTGGGAGGCTGAGGCAGGAGAATCGCTTGAACCCAGGAGGTGGAGGTTGTGGTGAGCTGAGGTAGTGCCATTGCACTCCAGCCTGGGCAACAAGAGTGAAACTTTGATTCAGAAAAGACAAAAACAAACAATATTTGGCCTTGGCCAGGCACGTGGCTCATACCTGTAATCCCAGCACTTTGGGAGGCCAAGGCAGGTGGATCACTTGAGTCCAGGAGTTCAAGACCAGCCTGGCCAACATGGTGAAACCTGCATCTACTAAAAATACAAAAATTAGCTGGGTGTGGTGGCAGGTGCATGTAATTCCAGCTATTTGGGAGGCTGAGGCAGGAGAATCGCTTGAGCCTGGGAGGTGGAGGTTGCAGTGAGCTGAGATTGGGCCACTGTATTCCATCCTGGGCAACAGAGCCAGACTCTATCTCAAAAAAAAAAAAAAGATACGTGGCCTTGCTGCCTTTTATAGGTGAGGAGGAAACAGACAGTCACCCCGCCAAGCAGCTGGGGCTGGAACCTGGATCTACCCCCAAAGTACACACTGTTTCTACCATTCCCAAAATTTAGAAGTTTCTCACAACCAGTTTCCAAAACACTTGTTGAGCTCCTACCATGTGCTAGCTGGGACTATATTCAAGCCCTTTGATTTAGTGTTTGTAATAAAGTGTTAGGTACTCGTGTTGTTTATTGCTCTCCTTCCCTATCTTAGAGTACAGGAAATTGTGGCTGAGAGAGAGAAAGTAACTTGCTTGAGGTCAGGCAGCTGGTGAGTGGGGCCCAGCCCAGGTCTCGCATTCTCTCTGCCAGGTTTCCAAAGTGCAGTGTCCCCAGTGCTCCCGGGACACAGTTGGTAGGAACCGACGGGGCTTACCCATTGAATGCCTTGGTCTCTGGCCAGTAGGCATTCCCAGGGACAGGGAACGTCCCGAGCACCAAGACCCTCACCTGGTCACCTGAGGAAAGAGAAAGGACTACACGGGATGGAGCTGAACTGGGGTGTGGAGTGGTCCTGGAGGGTCCTAGTGAGTGTGTAGGGGACCAGCATGAGCCAGGCCTCAGAGCAGGAGGACAACCAGAAGACGATCTGGGAAAAGTATTGGATCCAGGACGGTTCAAACCTGGCCAGAGAGGGACGTAGGACAGGCTGGGAAGTCCTGAGGTCTGAAGATTGGCCCTGGCAGGCAGAAACCAGGTAAAGTGGGCAGTTACCTTATCCTGGGGCTAGATGCATCCTTAGCCTAGAGCAGGCACCAAGGTTTCTGGCTCTAGGTGTGACCTCAGTCTGGGGAAAAGCCCCTACCCCCACCAGGACCACCTGCTCCCCAGACAACTTCAGATGCTGAGCCCAAGCTGGGGTAGGAAGATAGACTGAAACCTAGGGTAATCCTGACAAAGTCCCTGGTTCTCTCCATCCATGGGGCCAAAGGGGAATGATGGCCCAAACCCTCATGCTAGCTCCCAAACTAACACTGAGCCCTCAGTGTCCTCAGGGAGATACAATCAGCACACTTTCCACGTGGGGAAACAGGCTCAGAGAAGTGCAAGAGCCCTGCCCGATGCCCCAGGTCCAGACCAGGGCTCCAGGCCCACAGTGTTTTGTCCCTGTGCCCAGAGGGCAGCAGCTGCTCTGACCGACAGATCCGAGCCTGGCAACTTTCACCAGCTTTGGAAGCCCAGGAGGGCGGCCCATGTCCACACAAGCACTTGGCAATGAAGCGTGCCCTGAGGGACAGAGGCAGTCGAGTCACGCCTCCTCCACTGGATTGTGAGGGCCTCGAAGGAGACAAGGATCTGCCTGAGAAAGCCCTTGAGACATCTCAGGAAGCTGGTGGTAGACGGTAAGCAACCTGGGGCCCTTTCCCTCTGGATGCATCCACAGTGCCTGGAATGAAGCCTGGCTCAGACTGAGCTCAGTTGTGCAGGTCACTGAGGCGTGGAGAGGTCACAGATGCCAAGCACAGTAGTCTGGATTCAACGCCAACAGCATGGCTGCAGAGTCTCTACTTTATCCCCTACGCCACACCCACCTCTCACAGTTGCCCTTGCGGGCTCATCAGATGCCCAGGACAGTGCCCTCCCCTGTACCACATCCAGCCAGGGCCAGGAAAGCTTGAGGGGCCTCAGAGCACCCCCGGGTATTCCAGCCTAATTCTGGCATCCCTCCCCCTCATCACCCTTCCTGCTTCAACCTCGCCCCCTACACAGACCCTGGACCACTTAACTTGGCACCAAACAGATGCCTCAATAAATCAGAGCCTGATCTTCTTGAGCCAGAAGCAATTTAACTCCCTGCTCAGCCTCTCCCTCTGGCCTTGTTCCATCTTGCATTCAGCCAGTGGCTCACAAATGAGCCTACGTCAGGGCCGAAGAACTGGTGTTCATTAATAGGAAACCTCAGAGTCATTAATTGGTGTTTATTTCCCCAGCTGCACACCTCGAAGCTGACAGATGATGCTGTTCCTGCCAGCCCAGGCAGAGGAGGGGTTGGTTAACTTGCCTGCTCTCTGCAGGGCTGGGTTGTAGCCTTGCCACGGTGGCTGCCTAGAGTGGGGTGAGGGGGATGAGGAGGTCACCTTCTTTGCACATGTCAAATTCCTCCCTCCCCCTCAACCAATTCCTTCCTGCCTCTTCTCCCATGGCTTCCATTAAAGACCATGGAACCAAAATCAGACAGGCCTGAGTGAAGCCGCTGTTCTGTTTCTGGCTAGCTGTGTGATCTTGGGCAAGCTACGTAATCTTTGAGTCTCAGTTTCTCCATCATCGAACTCAAGCTGATGAGGAATAAGTTCCAGGGCCACGTGAAACATGGCACATACTCAGAGTACACCACTAGACTGTAGGCACCCCCACCATGACCCCCAAAACTGACCCCCTCAGTTATCCCCACTGCCACCCCCCAATGGCCCAAGCCAGAAGTCTGGGGTGTCATCTAGGACACCTCTCTCCTCCTTACCCTCCAACAGTCACCAAGTCCTAGCAATTGTACATCTTAAGTGGCTGACTCTGTCCATGTCTCCCTACCACTTCCAGTGCCTTGGTGTCTTCATCTCTGGATTCCTACACCAGCCTCCTGACTGGTCTCTCTGCCCCAGTCAGCACACTCTGTACTTCCTCCCCGTGAAAGCCTGCCTGAGCAGCCAGAAAGAACTCCCTGAAGAATAAATCTTTGGTTTTTTTTTTTTTTTTTGAGACAGAGTCTTGCTCTGTCACCCAGGCTGGAGTGCAGTGGTGCAATCTCAGCTCACTGCAACCTCCACCTCCCCTGGGTTCAAGCAATTCCCCTGCCTCAGCCTCCCGAATAGCTGGGATTACAGGTGCATGCCACATCTGGCTAATTTTTGTATTTTAGGTAGAGACAGGGTTTCACCATGTTGACCAGCTGGTGATCTTGAACTTCTAACCTC
>PVKP010001386.1:15171-117201 GCA_004027715.1 Plecturocebus donacophilus | reverse complement strand
CTAAAGAGTAAATCTTATTAAGTCACCCTTTTGTTCAAAACCTTTCAGTGGCTTCCCGTTGCCCTTGTGACAAAGTAGTCTCAGTTTCAGACAGGATTACAGAATCCTTCAGGACTCCACCCACCTCTCCCACCTCCCTGCTGGGGCTGCGGCGGGCCCTGCCCTGGTCCTCTTGTCTGTCCCTTCCCCACCTGCCCTGGGAGATTCCTGCCTCAGGACTTGGCTTTGGCTTCAGCTCCTCTGGAAAGTCTTTTCTGGCTCCCCACACTGGGTTAGGGCTTCTCCTCTAGGCTCCTCTGTCTCCTGTTCTCTCTTTCTTGTCTGCAGAAGAGCCCTGGACCTAGCAGACACTCATACATGAACGCTGCAGGCCTCTCCTTCTTTTTTTCTCAGACAGAGTTCTACTCTTGTTGACCAGGCTGGAGTACAATGGCAGTGAGGTCTCAGCTCATTGCAAGCTCTGCCTCCCAGGTTCAGGCAATTCTCCTGCCTTAGCCTCTTAAGTAGCTGGGGTTACAGGCACCCACCACCACGCTCACCTAATTTTTGTATTTTTAGTAGAGACAGGTTTTCACCATGAAAACCAGGCTGGTCTTGAACTTCTGACATCAATGATCCACCCGCCTCAGCCTCCCAAAGTGCTGGGATTACAGGCATGAGCCACCACGCCCAGCCAGGCCTCTTAAGAGGTTTGTGCAAACAGGAAGGTGAGAGGGTTGTAGGATCCAAACCTCCTTCCAACTAAAAGTGCCTTTCCAGGTCCCCAGGCCTTCCCCAGGTGCAGCCCTACACTTGGCACAGGGCTCAGATCACGACGGCTCTCTTAGGCCCTGGGGGCAGTGGCCAGGGATCGTTCAGCCTCTCCTCCGACCCTCTTGCCTGCCTTGGGCTCTACTGGACACACAGTTATCTCCCAAATTACTGTTATTACGACCATCTGCTCCTCCAAGTGTTTCATTAGCCCCCCGAACGAAGCAAATCTCGGAGCCTCGGGAACCAAGCCCAAGCCCAGCAGCAGGCCATCCATCTTCCTGCCAAATCCACAGCAAAAACATCTTCCCAGTCCTAAGCCAGGCCTCGCTGGCTTTCTTCAACAGCTCACAGAGCAGCCTCTTTACAGGTGTCCTCACTTCCAAGAAGGGCCCAGGAGGACCCACCTGATCTGAGTCCTCTGCCAAGTCTAGGCCTCCATCCCAGCCTCTACACAGCAGTCCGGGGGCTTTCTGAACCACACATCTGATAGGGTCCCTCCTCTCCTGAAAACCTTCAGTGGCATCGCCGTCTGCCTGAAGGATGAAGCTCCTGCCCTCCAGGCGTCCCCTGCCCCAGCCTCTCCCTGCTTCAGCGGCAGGAGCCACTTACTGCCCTGCACATCCCCTGTCTTGCACAGACTGTCACTCCACCTGGCAGGCCCCTCCCCACATTTCTCCAGGAAAATCCATGTCAAATCTCACCTCTGGGCCGGGCGTGGTGGCTCACGCCTGTAATCCCAGCACTTTGGGAGGCCAAGGCGCGTGGACTGCCTGAGGTCAGGAGCTCAAGACTAGTCTAGCTAACATGGTGAAACCCTGTCTCTACTAAAAATATACAAAAAAAAAAAATAGCCGGGCGTGGTGGCATGGGCCTGTAATCCCAGCTACTAGGGAGGCTGAGGCAGGGGAATTGCTTGAACCAGGAAGGTGGAGGTTGCAGTGAGCAGAGATTGTGCCACTGCACTTCAGCCTGGGCAACAGAGCAAGACTGTCTCAAAAAAAAAAAAAAAGTTACCTCTGGGGGTCCTGCTGGGATTGCCCAGAAGGCAGGAGCTGCTTCCTCTGTGCCCTTTCTGAATTGCATGTGTTCTGTCTCAGCACTGTCCTTTTTTCTTTTGTATCTGGCTCTCCAGTCAGACTGAGAGCTCCTGGAAGGCAGTGATCATGTTGGACTCATGCCATCACTGATCCCGAAGCCTCACTTAGGATGGATGCTCAGGGAAGAAGGAAGGGAAGGGTCATGGGTTCTGGCCCCTGCGTCCTCATGTATCAAGTGTCAGTTACATGCCTACTATGTGCGGGCCTGGACTGTCCCCATTGGTTGGTGGTTATTTTTGTTTTGAGACAAGGTCTCACTTTGTCACTCAGGCTGCTGCAATCTTGGCTCATGCCACTGCATTCCAGACTAGGCAGCAAAGCAAGACATTGTCTCTAAAAATAATATTTATTAAGCAGGTACTATATGTCTCACACATGCTACATTCTTTGTCAAAACAGCTTTGCAAAGTAAATACGATTAACCTCATTTTTTTTTTTTTTTTAGAGACGGAGTCTTCTCTGTTGCTCAGGCTGGAGTACAGTGGTGTGGTCTCAGCTCACTGCAACCTCCACACTCGCCCCGGCTCAAGCAATTCTGGCTCAGCCTCCAGAGTAGCTGGGATTACAAGCACCTGCCACCATGCCCGGCTAAATTTTGTATTTTTTGGAGAGACAGGGTTTCACTATGTTGGCCAGGCTGGTCTCGAACTCCTGACCTCAGTTGATCTGCCTGCTTCTGCCTCCCAAAGTGCTGGGATTAGAAGTGTGAGCCGCCCGCCCAGCCTTCTTCTATTCAGTGTCTTTCTTCTCCACCTCTGGGGCAGCTCCTCTCAGCTTCCATGGTACCATGGTTTTTCTTGGTTCTTCCTGATTCTTTTCAAAAACTGCATCTCCGCACACCTGACTGGGTGCCCTGAAAACCTCAGACTTCTACCTTAACAGACTTCTGTTCCAGGGCTCAGGCCAGCCAGTCCAGACGGACTTCCCCTGGGCATAACGTCAGGGGTGCATTCCCTGCTCCGAACGCCTTGTGTTACTCCATTTGATGCCCCTGGCTCAGAATTGAGCCATGCTTGGCCTCCAGCTGGGCTCCCAGTGGCTCCTTCCCTCCCTAGCCCCGCACACAGCTGGGGATGTCTGTGGTGGTAAAAACCCAATAATTAATCAATAAATTAGTCTCAATGATTTCAGATCCACCCACCCTCCTCCCACCTGCCACTAATGTTATTAGCTTCTGGGCTGAGGCCTGAGACCCTGTAATCTCAGCTACTCTGGAGGCTGAGCTAAGAGAATTGCTTGAACGGGTGGGGCGGGGGCGGAGGTTGCAGTAAGCTGAGATCATGCCACACTCCATCCTGGGCAACAGAGAAGACTCCCTCTCTTAATAAATAAATAAATAAATAAATAAAAATTTTTAAAAATGGGGCTAATCATATTTACTTTGCAAAGCTGTTTTGACAAAGAATGTAGTACGTGTGGTCTTACTTAAATATTAGCCAAATTACCTGCCGTTATTAAATTACCTAGGACTGTGCTTGGAACCAAGAAGGGGGTGGGTAAGAGGTGGTGGAGGAAGCAGGGCCTAGAAGGTGTCACCCAGTTGGAAGGATGGGCAAAGGGATTGCCAGGCTGGCTACTGGCAGGGTCTGCGGGCTGCGCTATTTTGGCACCCAGGGGTGTCCCTAAGCTGGTGCTCCACCATGGAGCGGGGACAAGTCGCTCCACTCAACGCTCCTCAGCTGGTGGCGTCCGGCCCTCGGAGAAGGGAAGTGAGACAGAAGGACACCAGCAGAGTCCAGGCAGCAGTGTTTATTCCGGTCCTCCCGCAGCCTCTCCGTTGCGGGTGGGTCCCTCCCCGGCCTCCGGGCCCCAGACGCCGCCCGCCAGCAGCCTCCCGCGAGGCCGGGCGTCTCCGGGGCAGCCGACGGGACCCGAGGACACAGGGCGGACGCGACGGAGGGCGCGGCGGGCGCGGTGGCGGCGTCGGCGGCCGCACGGCCACAGGCGGCGAAAACGCGCGCGGAAGTGGCGCGAGGCGAGCGCGTAGACGAGCGGGTTGAGGCAGGAGTTGGCGTAGGCCAGGCAGTGCGAGGCCAGGCGGCAGGCGTAGGTGGCCGGGCTGAAGGCGAAGCGGCCGTACCAGAAGCACAGGATGAGCGCGTGGTGCGGGCCCCAGCAGAGCGCGTAGAGGGCGGCCACCGCCAGCATGGCACGCCCCGCGCGGCCCGTCGCCCTCCGCCGCGCCTCGGCCGCCGCCGCACCCGCAGGTCCCACGGCGGCCCACAGGAAGCGCAGGGTGCGCCCGTAGGCCAGACTCACCACGGTCACGGGCAGCAGGTAGCCGGCGGCGAAGGTGGCCACGTCCAGGGCGCGGCGGCGCGCGTCCTCCCAGGCCGGCACGCAGAGCTCCAGCGCGCCGTAGCGCACCGTGCCGTAGTAGCTGAGGTAGGGCGCCGAGAAGAGCGCCGCCAGCAGCCACACCAGCCCCACCGCGGCGCGGGCGTTGCGTGGCGTGCGCAGGGCCCGCGAGCGCAGCGGGTGCCGCACGGCCAGGTACCTGCGGGGGGCGCCGGGTGAGCGCGGCGAGGGTGCGCCCTCCGGCCGGGGCCCACGCCACGCCCAGCGCCCGGGGCCTGCGACCCGGCGCGCTTCCTCTGAACCCTGGGGGAGGTGGCGAGGATTAAGTGTGTGAACGCACAGGTGCTTAGAGCAGTACCTGGCACCTAGCAAGGGCCAGATCCTGGTGAGGTGTTATTTCTGGAATTATTTTATGGATGCGTCAATTGAGGCCCAGAGAGAAGTGAGTTGCCCAAGATCATCAGCTACGGAATGAGTCTGGATTTGACCCCAAGTTTCAAGCGGTGGAAGCAAATGTGCGCACAGCTGGACCAGGTGCGGGCAGTTAGAATGTAGCTGGGCCGGGGGTGGGGGCAGGTGGCTCACGCCTGTAATCCCAGCACTTGGAACGCTGAGGCAGGCCTATCACCTGAGGTCAGGAGTTCGAGACCAGCCTGGCCAACATGGCGGAACCCCATCGCTACTAAAAATACAAAAATTAGCCAGGCGTGCTGGCAGGCGCCTGTAATCCCAGCTATTCAGGAGGCCGAGGCAGGAGAATCACTTGAACGCGGGAGGCGGGGTTGCAGTGGGCCAAGATGACACCACTGCACTCCAGCCTGGGCAACAAGAGCAAAATTCCCTCTCAAAAAACAAGAACAAAAACTGAAGAACGCATTCGTGAGCTGCTTTTACCATTCATTTCACGCTATGTGCCAGACCCTGGGCTCCCACTTGAGACTCAGAGACATCCTCTGGAAGCTCACAGTGGAGGAAGGGGAGGGCAGAAGAGTCCCCTCAAGCATGCTCTGCAGGTGCCCAGAGGCTGCTTGCGAGGGGCCAGGGAGCTTTTCTTCCCTCTCTCCCACCTCCCTTTCTGGTCCCCCACTCTCTCCTTCCTAAGGCCAATGAGGATCAGTTCAGGTCATCCTCCCCAACCCCCCGCAGTCCGGCCCAGCCAGGACCCAGACACAGCGCACCTGTCCACCGAGACAGCAGCCAGCGTGAAACTGCTGGCGTACATGGTGAGGTAGATGAGCAGGTGCACAACCTTGCAGACGAGGGCCCCGAAGAGCCAGGCATCCAGCGTGTAGATGGCGGCCTGGAAGGGCACGCAGCACAGGATGAAGCAGAGGTCAGCCACCGCCAGGTTGAGGATGAACAGATCTGTGGTGCTGCCGGGCTCCTGCCAGGCACTCGGGCCAGGCTGCAGGAGCACGGCCAGCACCAGCCCATTGCCCACTGTGCCCAGCAGGAAGATTAGGGCAAAGACCACAGGCACTGCCATGGCAGCCACACTCCTGGGGCTGTCCAGTGAAATGTTCTGGGCATCAGCCATCTCTCCCCATCAGACGGGCACCTAGGGAAGAGAAGCTGGGGTCCTCAGGCAAGAGCCCCCAGTCCTGGTTGCTTGACCCTGGGATCCAGCTCCCCCCACCCGGGTCTGGTCAAGTGTTCTTTGCTGGAAGCTCATGGGAGATGGAGGAGGGGAGGGCAGAGCCAAAGTCATCACTGAGTCCCACTGTGTGAGCAAGCTCATGGTGTTCAAGGGGTGGGAGTTCCTAAAGAACACCCCTAGAGTCCTGCCTGCAGGGCTGCCTAGGTATCTGAAGGACACTTTCAACCCACGAGGCTGGTTAAGGCACAAGCGGAGTAGGATGAAGACATGGTGATGGGCGAGGGGCCATGGTGATGGGCGAGGGGCCAACCCCCGAAGCTGGTATATTTCCTTCTCAATGGGGATCTGAAGCTCAGGGGAGACCCTGGGACATGGGTTCAGGGTTTTCTCTGGCTACAGGCTATAGTCTTAGCAATACATGGGTAACATCTCGGAGTCACTGGAGACTCCAGTATAGTGAGATCAACACAATGGCAAAACTGGGAAGATCATGTAGGTCACTGCTTCCTCTCTGCACATAGGGACATCGAGGCTCAGAGAGGGGACATGGGAGGCTAATATCACACTCGGAATGGCAGCTCTGGGGCTGTTGCCACCCTGGTATCTCGCCTCCTAAGCTAGAGTGCTCATCTGAGAACCTGTAACAGGTGGTTCCTCTGACAACCTGTGTGCGTGTGCGTGGATGTGTGTGTGCACACCACACCCATGCTCACCCCCGTCCCACTCTACAGCCCACATCTCCTACTACCTGTGGATCCCCTTGCAGGCTTGGGACCACGGGGGTGATGGGACAAATTAGGGGAAAGGGGGGCCACACAGGGAGGAGGCAAGAAAGGCAATGTCTGCTCCCACCCCAGCACCCCGCATGCAGTAGGTCCCCGAAGCCCAGGATGGGCAATACCCACCTCGACCCTGGGCAGTGGGCTTGATACTGGGCGGAACGGCCAGGCTGGGTGGGCCTTCGGTTCAGCAGCTGCCCCTCGGTGCCTCCCTGCAGGTGCTGGTCTGCCTTCTACTTCTCCCCCTTCGCCTGTAAGGCCCCTCCTCTCCTCTGCCCCCTCTGCTGAGCTGGAGTTGGGCACTCCCTCTGGAGTAGCCACTAGCCACTTCCTCCTCAGTCTCTGACTTCCCCCAGGTGGCAGGCTCTTCTGCCTGGCTCTCCTCTGCCTCTCTGCGTTGCTGCTGCCTTTTCCTCTCTCTGCAGCGAGTAACCCATTGATCTTGCTCTCGGTGATTCGCTTTGTAGTTAACCCCTCTCTGGCCACGGCCCAGCCAGTCCCTGGCACTCCCACCTCCTGTGGCCCAGCCTGATGACTCCACCCCCTATCCCTGCCCCTCCTTGCTTCAATTCATGTTTAGAAAGGGTTTCTAGGCCAGGCATGGTGGCTTATGCCTGTAATCCCAGCACTTTGAGAGGCTCAGGCAGGCAGATCACTTGAGGCCAGGAATTTGAGACCAGCCTGGCCAACATGGTGAAACCTCTTCTCTACTAAAAATACAAAACAGCTGGGTGTGGTGGTGGGCACCTGTAATCCCAGCTACTCTGGCGGCTGAGGCAGGAGAATCGCTTGAACCTGTAAGGCAGAGGTTGAAATGAGCCAAGATGGTGCCATGCACTCCAGCCTGGGCGACAGAGTGAGACTCTGTCTCAAAAAAAAAAAAAAAAAAAAAAAAACAGAGGACGGGCGCACTGGCTTATGAATGTAATCCCAGCACTTTGGAAGGCTGAGGTGGGTGGATCACGAGGTTAGGAGTTCAAGACGAGCCTAGCCAAGATGGTGAAATCCCATCTCTACTAAAATACAAAGATTAGGCTGGGTGCAGTGGCTCACGTCTGTAATCCCAGCACTTTGGGAGGCCAAGGTGGGTGGATCACCTGAGATTGGGAGTTTGAGACTAGCCTGACCAACGTGAAGAAAACCCGTCTCTACTAAAAATACAAAATTAGCCAGGCGTGGTGGCGCATGCCTGTAGTCCCAGCTACTTGGGAGGCTGAGGCAAGGAGAATCACTTGAACCTGGGAGGTGGAGGTTGCAGTGAGCCGAGATCGTACCACTGCACTCCAGTCTGCGCAACAAGACACAACTTGGTCTCAAAAAATTAAAATACAAAAATTAGCCAAGTGTGGTGGCAGGTGCATTTAATCCCAGCTACTCGGGAGGCTGAGGCAGGAGAATCACTTGAACCCAGGAGGTGGAGGTTGCAGTGAGCTGAGATCGCACCACTGCACTCTAGCCTGGGCAACAGAGGGAGATGCTGTCTCAAAAAAAAAAAAAAAAGAAAGAAAAGAAAAGAAAGGAAGAAAAGAAGGATTCCTAGTCTTAGATTGGGGTTTCCTGGAGGGAGAAACCAGGACTTGAGTCTCCTTTTGGCAGACTCCAGGTAGGACCCCTCCCTCAGGCCCTGCAAATCCTGAGACCCTTCTCCAGAAGCTCTTTCCAGGGCCTTAGTCCAGCTGGAGACCAGGTGATGTAAGTACCTGTTCAAAAAGTCTAGCTTTACCTCATAGCAATGGGCAGCTACTAAGGTTCTAGAGCAGGGACATGATCTGTACATTTTTGGCGGGGGCAGTGGCTCATGCCTGTAATCCCAGCACTGTGGGAGGCTGAGGCAGGCGGATCATCTGAGGTCAGGAGTTAGAGACCAGACTGACCAACATGGCAAAGTCTGCCTCTACTAAAAATACAAAAATTAGCTGGGCATGGTGGCACGCACCTGTAATCCCAGCTACTTGGGAGGCTGAGGCACGAGCATCCCTTGAACCTGGGAGGTGGAGGTTGCAGTGAGTAGAGATCGCTTGCACTCCAGCCTGGGCAACAGAGCAAGACTCTGTCTCAAAAAAAAAAAAAGAAAACAACAAACAAAAAACGTCTGTTATGGCCTGGGTTGAAAAGGATGGACAGAGGTGGAGGGACTTGATGAGTGACCTGTTAGGAGCCTCTCATCTAGGCAAGAGTCAAAGAAGTGATTAAGTCTTGGTGAATGACTGTGTGATTCCGTCATGGAGTTC
The DNA here is from genome assembly GCA_004027715.1 of Plecturocebus donacophilus. Lineage (NCBI taxonomy): Eukaryota > Metazoa > Chordata > Mammalia > Primates > Pitheciidae > Plecturocebus > Plecturocebus donacophilus. The sequence goes on along the minus strand of PVKP010001386.1, from coordinate 108,446 downwards.
TGGCCTGAACTGTGTGGAGAAGGAGGGGCCACATGGCCAAATGTCTCCAGAAGGTTAGGGAGGCTAGCACCTGGGGAGCAAGGTACACTGGATTCAGCAATGAGAAGGCTGCTGGTAAACTGGACAGGTGTATTGAGGGCAAAAAGCAGTCTAGTTAAGGAAGAGAGGGGAGAGGTGGAGGGACTGAGCAGTGTGTTTAGAAGCTGGGGGTAGGGAGCATCAGGGGGAAGTAAAGGGAGAGAAGACAGTGTGAGGGGCACTGATGGAGCCAGGACTCACATTCCAGGCTGGAGGAGCTAGGGTAGATGCTCAGAACTAGCTGCTCCAGGCTGGGCATGGTGGCTCATGCCTGTAATCCCCATACTTTGGGAGGCCGAGGCGGGCAGATCACTTGAGGTCAGGAGTTCAAGACCAGCCTGGCCCACATAGTGGAACACCATTTGTACTAAAAACTAGCCAGGTATGATGGTGGATGCCTGTAATCCCAGTGACTCAGGAGGCTGAGCCAGGAGAATGGCTTGAATCCGGGAGGCGGAGGTTGCAGTGAGCTGAGATTGCACCCCTGCACTGCAGCCACAGCCTAGGGGATAGAGTGATATACCCTGTCTAAAAAAAAATTTTTTTAAAGCTCCTTGCAGGTCCCATGTTTTTCACAAGGGCTCAGAGGTGCCTCTCTAAAGCCCGATGTCACCCACTTCAGGTGCAGAAAATCCTCGATTTTTGGAAGCAGAGACTCACGGAATGGAAACTATTAGGAATCTGATCTAGACTTGCAACCTGAATTCAGAACCTTCAGAATTGAATTAATTCAGAATTGAATTGCCTTAGCCCCCTCAAGTAGCTGGGATTACAGGAGTGCACCACCACACCTGGCTAATTTTTATAGAGATGCGGGGGTTTCACCATGTGGGCCAGGCTGGTCTTGAACTCCTGACCTCAGAAATGAATTGCCTTCTGTGTTCTGCTCCCAAAGTCTGTTGGCTTTGGATTGAATATAATTCAGAATTGCACAACTGAATTATAGACTTTTTTTTTTTTTTGAGATGGAGTCTGGCATTGTTGCCCAGGCTGGAGTGCAGTGGTTCAATCTTGGCTCATTGCAACCTCTGCCTCCCAGGTTCAAGTGATTCTCCTGTCTCAGCCTCCCGAGTAGCTGGGAGTAGCTGGGATCAGAGGCGCCTGCCACCACGCCCAGCTAATGTTTTGTTTTAGTAGACATGGGGTTTCACCATGTTGGCCAAACTGGTCTTGAACTCCTGACCTTAGGTGATCCACTTGCCTCAGCCTCCCAAAGGGCTGGGATTAAAGGTGTGAGCCACTGCACGCGGCCGTAGACTCTTATGATCTCTGAATAAGGACACTCAGCTTGGTGGGATTTTAGAAACTTGGACAGAGCTGCAATCACTGCCTGAAAGTAACGCACCCTTAGACTCCCAGAAGCCTGGACGAATGTGCATGCCTGAACCCTGGAACGGGCTGGAAAGCACCCGAGATTCATGATACTTTGTCCTCCTGGCCCTTGGGATCTCCCCAAGGTCCTTCTTGGCCTAGGATGAAGAGATCCCAGCAGCAGCAAGGCTAAGCTGATATGAGAGCGGAGGTGGAGGGAAGGAGGAAGGACCAAGCGACCATAAAGACCGTGGCCGTGGGGTAGGCAGGCCATCGTGGCCCAGACAGGCCATCGTGGCCCTAGACCTTGGCTGCGCCCGGTGCCATCTCCTCCATCCACTCCTACCGCTGCTTCTGGTTAGCCGCGGCCCTGAACCTCGTGCGCGACGCAGAGAACAAGAACATTGCGCCCTTGGAGTGGTTCCCAGAGCCTGTAATTCTGCAGGACGCAGACTTGCAGCTGATCCACGGCCGGCCCTCCTGCCCCGCGAGGCCCCCCAGCTTGTCGTGGGCAGCCGGCGACTACCGGTGGGCGGCCAGGCCGAAACACGTGCACCCAGAGCTGCTGCCGCACCTCCTACGGACCTCTCCTGGATGACTGCGGAGGAAGCGCGGCGGCGGACCCGGGCTGGTTCAGCAGGACACGCTGAATCGCCGGCTGGCCGACGGCGTGGAGCGCTACCGCGGCCAGCTGCCCCGGGGGTCCACGCGCTGCCACTGCCAGCCCGCAGCGCAACGCCGGCGGCGGCTCCCGGGAGCCGCAGGAGGCGACGACGCACGGTTCCGCGCCTCTGTCTGGACTTCGCCTCGTGCCGCCTCACGTCGGTCTGGGTAGGCCTGGGCCCTCTGTTCTGGCCCCGCCGAGTGCGACACACGTCAGCCCGCGGCGCTCAGCATGACCCGCCGGCTTGCGCAGACCATGCTCATCAAGCTGCTGGCTTGGCATTATTGGTTGAGTCCCGGGCTACCGCCAGGCTGCGCACATTCCCTGCAGCAGAGCGCCTGGCGCCACGTGCCCTGCCCGGTGGTGACGGACTGCAAATAATCCTTCGGCTAATGTAGCCACAGCTACCCCAAACAGGCTGCCTTCCACCCTCACACCGGCCGCCCCCACCCCTGGACCCCAGCAGCAAGGTCTTCCGGATCGCAGGCTAGGATTCCCTGAATCCCAGCTTTCACATCCCGCTGGGTTGGAAACAACTCATATTGTTTATCCCAGGCTGGCTGGAGGTGCAGGACGTCAGACACGTAGGTGCAGATTCTTTTCGTGAACGATAAAGGGCCTTTTCATCCTCTGCCCCAAGCAAACTACAAGCTTCCCAAGGCCACACCACGCTGAGGCTGGAGCTGCGGTGACTCAGACCCTCCTCCCCACCCCACCAGGTGTCCACAAGGCTGCCAGGAAGAGACCGCCCTCCTCCTGCAGCCGCCTGTGGGAAGGGGGTCGGCCCCTCCTACAGGAGATCGACGAGCCGTTGTGCGGCACCAGGGAGGATGGGGCCTTGGCAGCAGCAAATCACCCCTCCTGGCCTTGACTGCCGGGCAGCCGGAACAGCCGCGGCCCCAGGCCCCGGGTCTGGAGGCGCGGGGTGAGCCGGCGGCCAAGGCCCATGCTCGCAGCACCCCCTAGCGGCTGATCATCGTAGGCCTTGGAATGAGCGAGGAGGGCACCAGATCTCAAGATGTGGCAGGATTGAGGCACACACAGGGACTCAGGCTTGCCCAAAGACAGAAAGGCAGGGCGAGAGTGGGCTTGAACACAAGGTTCCAGTGTGTCTGGAGCTTCCCCACGGTGATCCTTATTTTATTTTTATGAGACAGAATCTTGCTCTGTCACCCAGGCTGGAATGCAATGGCGTGTGGCGTGATCTCAGCTCACTGCAACCTCCGCCTCTGGGGTTCAAGCAATTCTCCTGCCTCGACTTCCCGAGTAGCTGGGATCACCTGCCACCAGGCCCGGCTAATTTTTTTTTGTATTTTTAGTAGAGACGGGGTTTCACTATGTTGGCCAGGCTGGTCTTGAACTCCCAACCTTGTGATCCACCTGCCTCAGCCTCCCAAAGTGCTGGAATTATAGGCATGAGCCACTGCACCCAGCCTGATCCTCGTTCTTTTCTTTGGGGCCTGACTCCTCTGCCTCTCCTTCCAAATGTGGGTTTGGACACCCAGCCTCCTATCTGGGCAGCGATAGGACATCTTCTAATGGGGAGGAGGAAGAAGCGAGACTCAGGGGCTGCAGAGTAGGGGGCGGTGGTAGGGTAAAGGGCCTGTGGGGCTAATTCTCAGCGGGCCTCCACAGCAGCACAGACGCTACCCGAGACAAACTGGCCAGTTCCTATCTCCCACAGGACTGGGTCCCATCATAATCTGGGGAAAGAGGTCAGCGGAGATCTGCAGTCCTCAGGAGCCTGCCCTCAGACCCTGGCTCCTGCCTGATTCTTCAACTGGCAGGACTGGGCCTGCCTAGAGACAATAAAGCAGACCAGAGTGTCACAGCCCATTTCCACTATTGATTCACATTCTCACAGCCCCCAGCACAGGCCACGCCCCAGCCCAGCTCTGGGACTTTGGTTCAGGGCTCAGAGCCTCTGGTCTGGGCTGATGGAAAACCTGCTTTGACCCTGTGGCAGTAGGTGGAGCTTGGCTCTGCTCGTCCCTAACTCAGAGCTCAGGGCAGTGCCCCGTGCAGCCGCCCCACTTCCACAAAGGCCTCCACGCAGCGGTCAATGTCTTCTTCGCTGTGCACTGCTGATATCTGTACCCGGATCCGGGCCTTGCCCTTGGGGACCACGGGGTGGCTGAACCCGATGACAAAGATGCCTGGGAGGGTAGAAAGCAAGGGTGTGCCAGAACCGGACAAGCTTTGGGGGCAGAACACAGAGAACAAGCGAAACGCCCCAGGCCTCAGATTCGGCACTGCCTCATTGCCTGGGATTTTAAAGCTTGGACAGACACCTGGCCTAAGAGGCGGCAGCGGAGGGTGTGTGGGGGTGGGGGTGGGGTTCAGTCTAGGGGTTTCCCTTTTTCTTCTCTCAGAACTCACCACCAGTTCTCTCAACCCAGCACCCTTACCTTTCTTCAGCATGTCATCCGCCATGCAAGAGGCCAGCCGGGCATCACCCAGCATCACAGGGCAGATGGGGTGACTGGCCCCTGACACAGTGAAGCCAGCAGCTTCCATCTTACTACGGAACCTGTGGGCACAAGTGGGTGTCACAGGTAGCTAAGGGGCCATGGAGCATTCACACCCGCTCCGCTTGGGGACCAGGCCCAAGGTCTGTGTCCAAGTCTGTAAGAAGGATTAACAAACAATTACAAGCCCAAAGAGGCAGATGGGAGCCAGGCCGGGGGCAAGTGGAACAAAAACGGGGGTGGAGGCTGGGCGCAGTGGCTCATGCCTGTAATCCCAGCACTTTGGGAGGCTGAGGCAGATAGATCACGAGTTCAAGAGATTAAGACCATCCTGGCTAACACGGTGAAACCCTGTTTCTACTAAAGTACAAAAAATTAGGCCAGGAGCAGTGGCTCGTGCTTGTAATCCCAGCCCTTTGGGAGGCCAAGGTGGGTGGATCACCTGAGGTTGGGAGTTTGAGACCAGCCTGACCAACATGGAGAAACCTCACCTCTACTAAAAATATAAAATTAGCTAGGTATGGTGGCACATGCCTGTAATCCCAGCTACTCAGGAGGCTGAGGAAGAAGAATTGCTTGAACCAGGGAGGCAAAGGTTGTGGTGAGCCAAGATCCCACCACTGCACTCCTGCCTGGGCAACAAGAGCAAAACTCCATCTCAGAAAGAAAAAAAAAAATAGCCGGGCATGGTGGCATATGCCTATAGTCCCAGCTACTCGGGAGGCTGAGGCAGGAGAATCGCTTGAATCTGGGAGGTGGAGGTTGCAGTGAGCTAAGATCGTACCACTGCACTCCAGCCTTTCCACAGAGCAAGACTCCGTCTCAAAAAAAAAAAGGGGAAGTGGAAAGACAGGATGGACAAGAGGGAGACACAGAAACTAGAGAGAGGTGGAGACAGAGAGGATGGAGGGGAGCCGGCAGAAGCAGGCCTGGTGGGCACAGAGCTGTCCCGGGCCTGGGCAGATGCACAAAGCAGGCTCTGCCACGTCCCCCTGCCCCTCAGCCCGCCCTATCCCAGCTGGGAGCCGCACCGCTGGGTCTTGGCAGCCATAGACTGGACGATGGTGTTGCTCTCCATGAGCAGATCCAGGGCCTTGGAGGCACAGCCAACAACAGCAGGTGGCAGGCTGTTGGAGAAGAGGTAGGGCCGGGCACGCTGCCGCAGCAGGGACACCAGAGACCCAGGCCCTGTTGTGTAGCCCCCTGAGAAGAAGGGAAGAAGTGGGGAGGGGTTGGTCAGGAACCAGAGCCTGCCCTAGCCGTCTGCTGAAAATACAGTCCATGCTGCCCTCCCCACTTCCCTGAGCCCCTCCAGGACCCTCCAAAAGGACAAGGGCACCCCAGGGACACAACCCTGCAGGTACCTGATGCTCCACCCAGGGCCTTCCCCAGGGTGGAGTTGATGATGGTGACCTGGTCCATCACACCCAGCAGCTCATCTGTGCCCCTGCAAGAGAAGCTGCCACTGCTGTCACTGGCCTCCTGAGAGCCCAGGGATTATGGCTCAGGCTGGGGACTGGCCTCCTTCTTTCCCAGCCACCCTCAGAAGCCCCACCCCTGGCCTCAGGTGCCACATGGTCCCACCGTCCTGTGGGCCCCAGGAAGCCGGTGGCATGGCATTCATCCACAAAGACCAGGGCGCCATATCTAGAGGCAAGGCGGCAGATCTCCTGCAGGGGCGCAATGTCGCCATCCATGGAAAAGGCTCCATCAGTGGCCACCAGGCGCAGCCGATGCTTCTGCAGGAAAGACATGAGCAGGTGGGGGTGGTGTCAAGTTGGGCCAAACTGCCCATTTCTTTTGCTGCTTGGAGCTGGGAGAGCTCATCCTGCCCCGTGCTTGGCAGAGGTGGGCACACAGGTACCACTATCTTGGGGGCTGGAACATCATCTTTCTCATCTGTGCCTCTCAGCCTCCTCCATCTCCATGCTGAGCCCTGGGCAGTGAAAATGGGCTCAGGTTTCACTCTCCTGGGTAAGGTCCCAGAGGTCAGGCTGGGCTGGGACCAGGTCCTAGCAACATGTCCCTCCTATCCTTATGCCCTTATGCCTAGCAAGGGCCTGCCACACAAAAGGTGCTTGCTAAAACTCAAGGCAGGCTGGGTGCGGTGGCTCACACCTGTAATCTCAGCACCTGGGGAGCTTAGCGCTTCAAGACCAGCCTGGGCAACCTAGTGAGACCCTGTCTCTACTAAAGATTTAAAAAACTGGCTGGGTGTGGTGGCTCATGTCTGTAACTTTGGGAACCCAGGAGCTGGAGATTAACCTGAGCATCATTTCGAGACCCTGTCTCAAAAACTAACGGGCTGGGCGTGGTGGCTCATGCCTGTAATCCCAACACTTTGGGAGGCTGAGGCAGGCAGATCACCTGAGGTCGGGAGTTGACAGCCTGGCCAACATAGTTAAACCCCATCTCTACTAAAAATACAAAATTATCTGGGTGTGGTGGCGCATGTCTGTAATCATGGCTACTTGGGAGGCTGAGGCAGGAGAATCATTGAACCCGGGAGGCAGAGGTTGCAGTGAGCCAAGATTGTTCCATTGCACTCCAGCCTGGGCAAAAAGAGTGAAACTCTATCTAAAAAACAAAAAATGGTGTGGTGGGTGCCTGTAGTCCCAGCTACTCAGGAAACTGAGGTGGGAGACGATTGCTCAAGTCCACAAGATTGAGGCTGCACTGAGCTGTGATTGCACCACTGCAATACAGCCTGGGTGGCAGAGTGACTCTCTCTCTCTCTCTCTGTCACACACACACACACACACACACACACACACACACACAAAGGGAGAAAACTCAAGTCAGCGTAATGCTTGGCGCTGGGGGTGGTGGCTCATGCCTGTAATCCCAGCACTTTGGGAGGCTGAGGCGGGTGGATCACCTGAGGTCAGGAGTTCAAGACCAGCATGGCCAACATAATGAAACCCCATCTTTACTAAAAATAAAACATTAGCCAGGCAGGATGCCTGGAATCCCAGCTCCCTGGGAGGCTGAGGCAGGAGAATCACTTGAACTGGGAGGTGAAGGCTGCAGTGAGCTGAGATCACACCACTATAACTCCAGCCTGGGTGACAGAGTGAAACTCCATCTCAAAAAAAAAAAAAAGTTGGGGGTGCCGGTCGCAGTGGCTCATGCCTATAATTCCAGCACATTGGGAGGCCGAGGCAGGTGGATCACGAGGTCAGGAGTTCAAGACCAGCCTGGCCAAGATGGTGAAACCCCATCCCTACTAAAAATTAAAAAAATTAGCCGGGCTTGGTGGCACTGGCCTGTAATCCCAGCTATACTCTGGAGGCTGAGGCGGAGAATTGCTTAAACTCAGGAGGTGGAGGCTGCAGTGAGCCGAGATCACACCACTGCACTCCAGCCTCCAAATCTTGGTCAAATCTCGGCTGTTTCAGACTTTCAGGCGGTCCGTCTGTGAGTGAGGAGTCGGCCTCTCCAAGCCTCACTTCCTTCACCAGGCGCCACCCCACCTGGGCCTCCTGCAGCTTGGCTTCTAGGTCAGCCATGTCCAGGTGGCCATAGCGGTACTTGTGGGCCTTGCACAGGCGGATGCCGTCGATGATGGAGGCATGGTTCAGCTCGTCCGACAGGACCGCGTCCTCAGGGGTCAGCAGGGCCTGGAGAAAGGCAGCAAGCGCAGAGCCATCACTCAACCACCCTGGGCTTCTCCCTCGACCAGGACTCCCTCAAATCAAAATTTATACTGCCAGCCAGGACGTTTCTCTGGGTAGAGAGGCAAGGCGTCTGGTGCTTTTATCTGGGGCCCCTGTGCCCCAGGGCCCTGCTCTAGGGAAAGCAGGGGAGAATATATTTGGTGAGTACCAGGCCCCTGCCTCCCAGCTGATGTAGCTTATTCCCCAAAGGCTCTGGAACTCGGGGTCGTTGCAAGCCCCAGGATTCCTCCTGGAGCACCTACCTGGCCCAACCTTGACCTCTAGAAGAAATGGGCACTGGAGACTCTAGGCATGGCACTGGAATCCTGCTAGGTTCTCCCGACCACCCACCCCCAAACCTTCCTCAGCCCAGCAGGCCTCACCAGCTCTCACCCACAGCACAGCTCACCTCAAAGAGGCCGGCGTTGGCATCAAAACAGCTGGGATAGAGGATGGCATCCTCCCGCTGGTGGAAACGGGCTATTTTTGCTTCTAGATTCTTGTGGATGCTCTGAAGAAAATGAGTGAGACAGGTGTTGATGCCTGTGGGGCCATGTGTGACAAGTCCGAGGGGACAGAGGCTTGGAGGACCACAAAGAGACCCAACCCAGAAAGCCAGCAGCCTCAGCCTCCTTACTTTCTGCCACACATGGGCTATCCCAGAGCTGCCAGGAATCTGGCAGACAGTTCCCGTTGAGGAATTGGGGACCTGTTAGGTTCCCTTCCTGGGCAGACTTTGGTTTTACAGTGGCAGTCTAGGCTGGGCGCAGTGGCTCTTGCCTGTAATCCCAGCACTTTGGGAGGCTGAGGCAGGTGGATCACCTGAGGTCAGGAGTTTGAGACCAGCCTGACCAACATGGAGAAAGCCCCTCTCTAATAAAAATAGAAAAAATTTAGCCTGGTGTGGTGGTGCACACCTGTAATCCCAGCTACTCAGGAGGCTGAGGCAGGAGAATCGCTTGAACCTGGGAGGTGGAGGTTGTGGTGAGCTGAGATTGCGCCACTGCACTCCAGCCTGAGCAACAAGAGTGAAACTCTGTCCAAAAAAAAAAAAACTAAAAATACAATGGCAATCTAATGGTACTTGTGGAGAAGGAAGATACGTCTTCCTAACATCATCCTGAGTATCTTTTCTGGTTGCCTAGTGGTGAAGAAAAAGATAACAGAAGTAATTGTGGGTTCAATCTGGGCCTCTATTTGATAGATTTGGAAGCTATTGGAGGCTGGGCACAGCGGTTCATGCCTGCAATCCTAGCACTTTGGGAGGCTGAGGCGGGTGGATTGCCTTAGCTCAGGAGTTCAAGACCAGCCAGTGAAATCCTGTCTCTACTAAAAATACAAAAAATCAGCCAGGCATGGCGGCGTGTGCCTATACTCCCAGCTACTCGGGAGGGTGAGACAGGAGAATCGCTTGAACCCAGGAGGTGCAGGTTGCAGTAAGCTGAGATCATGCCAATGCACCCCATCCTGGGTGACAGAGTGAAAAAAAAAAAAAAAGGGAAAAAAAGCCACTGGGTTTGGGTGAGGGCTTTGTTGGGAAGTGACTGGATGGGAGTCAGGAGTTCTGCTTCTGACATTCATTTCACACTTTTTTTTTTAGATGGAGTCTCACTCTGTTGCCAGGCTGGAGTGCAGTGGCGAGATCTCAACTCACTGCAACCTCAGCCTCCCAGGTTCAAGCAATCCCCCTGCCTCAGCCTCCGCGTGCCACCATGCCCGGCTAATTTTTTGTATTTTAGTAGAGACAGGGTTTCACTATGTTGGCCATGATGGTCTTGATCTCCTGACCTCTGATCCACCTCTCAAAGTGCTGGGATTACAGGTGTGAGCCACTGCGCCTGGCCTCACTCTCACCTTTCTGAGAGGGCAGTTAATGATAATCCCAAGTAGTCAAGAGCACAGACTCCCTCTCTTTTTTTGGTAAATGAGACAGGGATTCTCTGTCACCCAGGCTGGAGTGCAGTGGTGAGATCATAGCTTACTGTAGTCTTAACTCCTGGGCTCAAGTGATCCTCCCATCTCAGCCTCTTCTCCCTAGTAGCTGGGACTACAGGTGTGTACCACCACACCCAGCTAATTAAAAAAAAATTTTGTGTAGAGAGTAGGCCTTGCTATGTTGTCCAGGCTGGTCTCAAACCCCAGGCATCAAGTGATCCTTCTGCTTTGGCCTCCAAAACTATTGGGATTACAGGTGTGAGCCACTATGCCCAGCCAGCATAGACTCTTGAACCAGGGTTCAAATCCCACAACAGGCTGTGTGCCTCTGGGCAAGTCATTTAACCTCTCTGGACTTCAGTGTCCTCATCTCAATAGCAGAAATAGAATAGCACTTATCATTTAGGATTAATGAGTTAATACTTGTAATTTGTATTTATTTATTTTTGAGACAGAGTTTCGCTGTCACCCAGGCTGGAGTGCAGTGATGCAATCTGCGCTCACTGCAACCTTCACCTCCCCAGGTTCAAGCAATTCTCCTGCCTCAGCCTCCTGAGTAGCTGGGACCACAGGTGTGTATTATGACACCTGGCTAAGTTTTGTCTTCTTAGTAGAGATGGGGTTTCACCATGCTGGCCAGGCTGGTCTTGAACTCCTGACCTCAGGTGATCTGGCTGCCTCAGCCTCCAAAGTGCTAAGATTACAGGCATGAGCCACCAAGCCTGGTCTTTTTTTTTTTTTGAGAGGGAGTATTGCTCTGTCACCCAGGCTGCAGTGGCATGATCTCGGCTCACTGTAACCTCTGCATCCTGGGTTCAACCAATTCTCCTGCCTCAGCTTCCCAAGTAGCTGGGATTACAGGCACACACGACCATGCTTGCTTAATTTTTTTTTTTTTTTTTAAGTAGAGATGGTGTTTCACCACGTTGGCTAGGCTGGTCTCGAACTCTTTGTGATCTGCCCACCTCAGCCTACCAAAGTGCTGGGATTATAGGCATGAGCCACCGTGCCCAGCCATAATAAATATTATTTTAGTTTCATACTTATATAAATTTATTTTGTAACATTTGCAAGATAAATAATAGCCAACAGTCATTGAGGACTACTATGTGTCAGGCTGTTCTAAGCATTTTTTTTTTTTTGAGACAGTCTCACTCTGTTGCCTCATCCTCCCAAGTAGCTGGGATTACAGGCATCTGCCATCACGCCAGCTAATTTTTGTATTTTTGTAGAGGTGGGGTTTCGCCATGTTGGCCAGACTGGTCTCTGACTCCTGACCTCAAGTGATCCACCCGCCTCAGCATCCTAAAGTGCTGGGATTACAGGTGTGAGCCACCACACCTGGCCTGTTCTAAGCATTACATGTATTAAATCTTAATTTGTAATGATCCTATTAAGTGCTATTATCTTCATTTTCCCAGTGAAGGAACTGAGGCAGAGAGAGGTACGATACTCGTCCACAGGAACAGAACCACTAAAGGCAGCACTGGCAGCTGAGCTCCGTCAGAACAGCCCCAGAGCCCTCAGTCTCAGTTCTGGCCTCTTACTCCTCTTTCCTATAGAAGATCAGGTGTGAGGAACTCTGTTCTGCAGGTGGGAAAATGAATGCTCACAAAGGCAGTTTCCAATTTGCGAGACCAAGGCAGAGCGGATCACTTGAGGCCAGGAGTTCAAGACCAGCCTGACCAACATGGTGAAACCCTGTCTTTACTAAAAATACAAAAATTAGCTGGGTGCGGTGGCAGGTGCCTGTAATTGCAGCTACTTGGGAGGCTGAGGCACGAGAATCACTTGAGGCTGGGAGGCGGAGGTTGCAGTGAGCCAAGATCGTGCCATTGCACTCCAGCCTGGGTAACACAGCAAGGCAGTGCTTCAAAAAGAAAAAAACAGATAAAATTTCTTGGTCAAGGCTTCTCAGCAAAACAGAGGCCTGTACTCAGCCTTTCTGCCACACAGCTCTGGGGCCAACAGTGGGCCCAGGGCCGTGGATGAGCTGAGCTGGCTAAACCAGCCCTGCTGACAGTGGGAAGCAGGCAGCTGGGGTAAGTCCCTGCAACCCCCCACCACTCACTGTGTACCTGGGTTCCACAGATGAAGCGGACAGAGCTAAGGCCAGCTCCAAACTCCTCCAGAGCCTGCAGACCTGCCTGGATCACCTCGGGGTGGCTGCTCAGGCCCAGATAGTTGTTGGCACAGAAGTTAAGGATTCCTGAGGTGAAGGAGAGGAGATGGATATAGCAGCTTAGGTGGGGCAAGGACGGGCATGGAAAGATGACAGTGCCAGGCCCTGGGGAAATGGTCCAGAAAAGAAACAGACCTGGATTCACTGATGAGGAGGCACTGAATTCAACAGCTACAGAGGGAGGGTCAGTGCTACATCTTGAAGAGCGGATGTTTAAACTTTTTTTTTTTTTCTGAGACAAACACCAGGCTGGAGTGCAGTGTCGCGATCTCGGCTCACTGCAACGTCCACCTTCTAGGTTCAAGCAATTCTCCTGCCTCAGCCTCCCGAGTAGCTGGGACTATAGGCGCACGCCACCATGCCCAGCTAATTTTTGTATTTTAGCAAAGATGGGGTTTCACCATGTTGGCCAGGATGGTCTCGATCTCTTGACCTCTTGATCCACCCGCCTTAGCCTCCCAAATTGCTGGGATTACAGGCGTGAGCCACTGCACCCATCGAGAAGTTTAAACTCTTGCTATTTTTTTTTGAGACAGGGTCTTGCTCTATTGCCCAGGTTGGGGTACAGTGTTGCAGTCATGACTCACTGCAGCCTCAGCCTCCCAGACTCAAGGAATCCTCCCACTCAACCTCCTGAGTAGCTGGGACTACAGGTGCATGCCACCATGCCCAACTAAATATATTTTTTATTTTTATTTTTTTGAGATGGAGTTTCGCTCTTGTTACCCAGGCTGGAGTGCAGTGGTGCAATCTCGGCTCACTGCAACCTCTGCCTCCCAGGTTCAAGAGATTCTCCTGCCTCATCTTCCTCAGTGGCTGGGATTACAGGCATGCACCACCATGCTCAGCTAATCTTGTATTTTTAGTAGAGATGGGGTTTCTCCACGTTGGTCAGGCTGGTCTTGAACTCCTGACCTCAGGTGATCCACCTGCCTTGGCCTCCCAAAGTGCTGGGATTTCAGGTACAGGCCACCACGCCCAGCCTGAACTCTGGCTTTGAATCACATTCTACCCAAGGAGGAACCCAGCCCTTTCTCACAGGCTTCTCCTGTGCCTGAAGATCTGGGCCTTGGTTTCCTTGCGGGTTAAAGAAGAGGGTTGGGTCAGATGCCTGCTGCAGTCCTGGAACTCCACAGTTTATTTTGCTGCCTGGTACAGAATTACATCCTCAAAGGTGGGTGCCTGAGATGCCAGTCCCCAAATTCTAAAGCCCAGGGTGAGCACAGCTGATCTCAGGAGTAAACAGTCCAGAGCAGGGAAAAGTTCACACAGTCTGGGAAAGTTAAAAACAGGATGAGATCTTGGGTCTCCTAATTTCCCATCTTTTCACGGGTTCTAAGCTTCCTCTGAGGGCCTCTATTTTACAAACGAGTACCACAGCACCAAGGGTTCCATGCAGATTTCCTGGGCAGGAGGCAGCTCTGGGAGCCTGTTGATGATCACCTCACCTGAGGCCTGACAAATAAGTCAAGCAGTAACCACTGGTTAGAATGAAATGAGGGAGGGCCGCCATGGCTCACACTTGTAATCCCAGCACTTTGGGAGGCCAAGACGGGCGGATCACTTGAGGCCAGGAGTTCGAGACCAGCCTGGCCAACATGGTGAAGCCAAGTCTCTACTAAAAATACAAAAATTAGCCGGGTGTGCTGGCAGGTGCCTGTAGTCCCAGCTACTTGGGAGGCTGAGGCATGAAAATTGCTTGAATCCAGGAGGCAGAGGTTGCAATGAACCGAGATCTCACCACCGCACTCCAGCCTGGGGGACAGAGCAAGACGAGACTCCGTCTTAGAAAAAAAAAAAAAAGAAAGAAAGAAGGAAATGAAGAAGACCTGGCAGGGCCAACACATCATATGATTTCTGCGGCAGCCCTGGGACCCCTTGCTTGCTATGAGATTGGGCAGGAAGCTGTCCTCTCTGGCCAGTTAGGCGATGTTCCAGCTTCAATATTCCAGCGCTGCCTGCAACTAGCTGGGGGCTTTTGGGCAAGCCAGTTAGCAACTGTGGATTTCAGCCTCTTTGTTTGTAAAATAGAATTAGTCACTCCTGCGTTTAGAATTTAGCAGTTCACGTGCAGCAACAATTGGTAGAGGCCTTTACAAAGCAGCCGCTCAAGAAATACGGGTTTCCTTGCTGCCGCCTTCCCACCACCCTTCCTTACAGCGTCACGGTGGGAGCCAGCTGGGTGTCTCTCTCCTTTTCTCACATTCTCACAGGGTTGGTCCCAGCTCTGCCTTGTGAGCCAAAAAGGTGCTCAAGGGCAAATCACCTCCCTCAGTCAAAACGGGTTTAACCAGGCTAGTGTCAATATTAGCAAGCCATAAAGTCGGCCTGAGAGTTGGGAAGGGGAGCAGTAGCTAAGAGTGTAGCAGCCGCCCACCCCCGCCTCCAGGACAAGCTCGGGAAAGGTTTTGGAACGACTCCCGGGAGGGGGAGTTACCTCCGGAGACGCCGTCCACGTGGATGTGCGGCCCCTGACGGGACGTGATGACCCTCTCACTCTTCCAGGTGCCAGCTTCGCGGATCCCTTCCAGCTCCCCCTCCAGAATGCCGAGCAGCTGAGCCAGCGCTGACTGCGCGCGGCGTCCGCAGTGTACTCCGGAGAGCGAGGCACGCCAGACGTTCCCAGCCCACATCGCTCCCACCTCGCCCGAGCGCGCCAGCCAGCGAAGAAGCCGTGCGCACCGCGGACGCAGCCTGGTCACGTGGCCGGGGGCCGGGCCCCAGCAGCCAATCGGAGCGACAGGGGCTTACTTAAAGCGGCTGGGAGGCGGGTCTAGTATGGATGGGCAGGGCCCGGCGGGATCCGCCAGGGACCTAGCAGCTTGACTTGTAAGTTGAGACTGCAGAGGTCCGGGTGGCAGAAGGGAGGGAAGGGGGCGGAGGAAGTAGCGTCAGGGCCCAGCCCACCAGGCTCCCTACCGCAATCCCACGTACCCACCTCTCGGGCGGAAATGGGGTGCTCTCTGGACCCCAAAGGCAGAAGCCTAGAAACCGGCTAAGGCACCTTCCGCAGCCTCCGGGACTAAGGTTTCCCGGCTTCCGTCCAGCTTCTGTTACCCTCCCCGCATTCTCAGGTGCAAACGCCCAGATGTCCCCACTGCCCGCCAGCCCAACTGGTCCGCATTCACTCCGTCTTCAGTGAGGAAAAATACACCATTCAGTTTCTCCCTTTTCCAATTTATTTTAAAGTTTTAAAATTACAAAGACAGCAAAATTTTCCCGGCACAAGTAACACTTGTTTAAAAAAGGGGGAGGGGGGACGCGCAAGTGCGCGACTTTTCTATTTTATTAAAAATAAGAGAAAGACAACTGTACAGGTTTTTTTTTCTCCCAGCTCCCGGTGTGAAACTAAGTACTAGTCCTAGATATGTATATATACACATAAACACACATGCACACAGATCCAGCTCTGTAAAACTGCTTAGCAAATCCCAAATTGACTGCAGTATGCCTTACTGTCCACTGCCCGCCCACTCCCCCTCCCCCAACTACAACTACTTATAATAAAAGACTCAAATAAAAAGAGGTCGGGAGGTTTTAAGTGGCCGCAGCCCCACCAAACCAAGCAAAGCCACCTCTTGTACAGGAGGAACAAAAACCCAGAGGAAAAGAAAAAGAGGTCTTCCTAGGACACAATCCATTGATTGTGTGGAAAAATCCGTTTCAACAGGGCACACTGAGGCACTTGGCTGACTGATTCCCCATCCTTCCCCTAAAGTTTTCACTCTGGTTTAACAAGAGAATGTGCTGAAGCCACAAAGATCCCCCAATGGCTACATCCTAGCTGACTGGGAGAAGCCGCTTCTCCCATCCAGCTGTCACTTGGACCCCACTCCCCTTCCCTAAGACAATAGGGAGGCCAAAAGGGCAAACTGACAGAAATGAGAAGGAAACTGGGTTTGGAGCCCCAATTGCTCACCACTGGGAGGTGGAGGTCAGCTGCGGGGTGCGGGGGGGGGGACGGTTTTTTCCCACCTCCCTCCTTTGCCGGCTGTCTGCTGCCTACCACCTCTCTCCTCCGGGCCAAAGGTTCTGAAACTCTCACAACCAGTACCCAACTCAAAGAGTTCACTCACCCTAAAGATACTCCTGCTAACCTCACAATTCCTGGGTTCCCTCTCATCTAGCCAAAAACTGCCTTGTGTCTTTTCCCCACCCACATCTACCTCCATGGCAAACAAACCGACCAAACAAAACACACAAGCCCCCCACCCCCCAGCAAACCCCTAACCCCGTAAGTAGGTTAATAGCAAAACAAAATATAAGTACATTCTCATCATTACAGAGATTGGTGGTTGCTGTCCTTGCACAACTGGTTAAGGAAAAATGAATTATTCTGTAATTTCGGAAGAATCCAAATCCTGTCTCTTATAAAGTCAGAATAGAAGGGGGCAAAAGGTAGTGGGGTGAGCATCAAGAGAGAAAAAAGGAGAAAAGTATTTACAGAAAATAGACAAGAGGGAGTGTCCGCAAGAAAAGGCTTCATTGTCACTTCTTTTTGCCGGCCCTCTTCGCACTGGATTTTGCTTTGGGCTTCACTGGTTTGGCCTTCTTGGGCTTGGATGCCTTGACCGGCTTGGCTTTGACAGTCTTGGGTTTTTTGGCTTTCTTGGGCGTGGCAGCCAGCTTCTTCTTGGCCTTCTTGACTGGGGTGCCTTTGGGTTTCTTGCTTGGGGCTTTGGAGGCAGCCTTCTTGGGTTTAGATGCCTTCTTTGGCGTGGCTACCTTCTTAACTTCCTTCTTGGTCTTCTTGAAGGCCACTGACTTCTTGGGCTCGTCGCTCTTGGCTAGCCGGAAGGACCCCGAGGCCCCCACCCCTTTGGTCTGCTTGAGGACACCGGTGGTGACCAGGCGCTTGATGGACAACTTGATCTGCGAGTCAGCGTTCTCACCCACCTTGTAGTGGCTCTTGATATACTTCTGGATGGACTGGCGCGAGGAGCCAGCGCGGTTCTTATCAGCCTGGATGGCAGCCACGATCATATCTGAATACTTGGGGTGGTCTGTGGACTTCTTGGCGGCCTTGGCCCGCTTGGGCTTGGCCGCAGGGGCAGACGTGGAATTCTCGGTCATGGTGGTCTGCCTGGTCCGGTTGTTGAAGGCGCTTTCCAAAGGGCCAGCCCTCGTCGTAGGCTGAGCAAAGCCTGCTTCGAGATCTGTTCTCGAGCCCCTGAACACCCGGCCAGTCCGGAGTGCGGGTCCCGGGGATGCAAGCGAGGAGTCGCTGCTTCTCCTTCCCGCTTCGGGTGTCGGGAGAGCTCGCCGAGCCGGCTCTGCGAGGCCCAGCCCCGCCGGTCTGTCGCTTGGTCTCGGCACCGGGATCTGCCTGTGCCTCTGCCTCCGCCTCCTCTGCCTCCCTTTTCCCAGCTCCGCGTCTGGCGCTTGGGCGGCGCATCCGGGTATTTAGCGGCGGCGGGCGGACCGCGGTGAGGACAGGGCTGCTGGCTGCCTGCTCCCGGCCCGGAATGGCGCTGCGCCGCCGCCATCTGTGTTTCTTCCGCCGAGCAAATCCGACCTTTCCCCCCGGCCCGGGCCTTCCCGCTCCCCGCTGCCGCCCGGGGCCGCTGCCTGGCTCCCTGGGCTTCCCCGCCGGGCGGCCCGCGGGCTCAGCCGCCACCCCCCGCGCCCGCCACGCGCCCCAAACGGCGCCGAGGACCGCTGGTGCGCCGGCACATTTCCCCTTTGCGGGGGGCTGGCTCTGCGGGGCTAGGGAGCCCCGGTGCGGGAAACCCCCCGTAGCAAAGCTCTCCCCTGGAGCTACTGGGGGCTCCGCTCCCGGCCCGCTGCAGGGTCCCCTTGCCCAGCGGAGCTGCCCGAAAGCGGCCCCAACTAACACACGCGACCCGGAGCTGGGCGACTCCCAGCCGGGCCGAGCCGGGACAGGGGGGAGGGGTCGCTCCCCCGGGGTCCGGTCACCTCTCGGGGGTCACCCCGCCACTGGCCCCTCCACACCCCTACCCCTCTCTGTCCATGGAGCCCCCAAGGAAACTTTCCTTGGAAGAGTTGGAAGGGCACTTTCAAACTTTGTCCCTTCCCCCTCCTCTGCCGTCTCTCCCCCAGCGCGCCCCACGACCTCTGCCTTGAGGTTCCTTCCTGAGGCCGAACCCCCAGTGCTGCCCGGCTCCTCTGAGCGATAAGGAAGGGCTCCCGGGTGGCCTCCTCTCCTCAAAGACCCCTACATCTCCCATATACCCTAATCGGGAATTCATTTATATGCTTCTCTCAGCCTAGAAGTTTTGGGGTGGCAGAGGCAGAACTCGCTGCTCCCCACCCCTGAGGTCCAGCCTGGAGGGTCCAGTCCCCATCCCAAGGCTCCTCGAAGGCAAGGTGGGGGCGCCGGGGGGCGATCCACAATGGAGAAACTGCCCCACAGGCTCTAACCAGGGACGGTCCTGGGGGCCCCTGTAATGAGGAGAGGCCCTGAGTGCTTTGGGGACTTGGGAAAGCGGGGCGCTGGGGTAGAGGTCGAGGAGGGGGTTGTGTCCCTTGGGTTGTGACCTATCCTCGGAAAGTGTGCAGTTGTTCAGAGAGCCGTGGCCGGGACCACCGCCATTTTGCTGGGAAGATGCGATGTCTTTGTTAAAATGCACGCAGATTTTCCCGTGCCGCTTGGCAGGTGTAGACGAGGCGGACACGGGGCGCCACTGTCTGCAGGGAGTTCTGAGGTCCGACGGGCTTTAGGAGCCCAGAGGCCAGCAGAAGGAACCTCAGAGACCCTAGGACCCCCTGTCTGTGGCCGCACTCCTACTCACGTGCCGGGTCCGCTTGGCAGCGGCCCTGGGCTGAGATTCTGCGACGCTTGCTCCCTGGACCCCCTCCCACAATCCCGCTTTTATTCCCTAAGGAGAGGCTGGCCACTGTTCACTTAAACAATACCCTGGGAGTGGGAGTTTGTTGCTGATCAAAACGATGAACGCATCCCGGTATGGTCCAAGAGCTGTTTGCAGACACAGTAGGCTGCTGGGGAGGGGTAAAGGAGAGGGGTCCGAGGGTTTTGATGGTGGGGACGGGATCGTAGCTGCGTTGGTGGGGGAGGGCTCCTACTGGACCTGGGAGTCTCTGAAGACAGAGCAAATTAATGGGTTTCCCCCGCACACCAAGGGATGGATTAATCCAAATGAGTATGGGAGGAAGGGGGAGGAGGAGCCCAAGACTCGGTGTCAGTTGCCTTCTCTCCGGGCTTATCTCCTTGGCACAGGCGGGGAAGGGAAGCAGTGAGGGGCCAGGTTAGTTCAAAAGGTCACGGTTCTTCTTTTGATGGTGTCAGTTCCCTGAAGTTTAGTCCTTTGAAAACACCACATTCTGGTGGCTTTGTTTTGGTTATTTTCAAAGACAACTCCGGGTTCCCATTAAGACCTGGTTGGGTTGGCCGGATGCGGTGGCACACGCCTGTAATCCCAGCACTTTGGGAGGCCGAGGCTGGTGGATCACGAGGTCAGGAGTTCCATATCAGCCTGGCCAAGATGGTGAAACCCCGTCTCTACTAAAAAGACAAAAATTACCGGGCAGGGTGGCACCCGCCAGTAATCCCAGCTACTCAGGAGGCTGAGGCGGGAGAATCGCTTGGAGGCGGGAGAATCGCTTGAACCCGGGAGGCGGAGGTTGCAGTGAGCCAAGATCGCGCCGTTGCACTCTAGCCTGGGCGACAGAGTGAGACTCCGTCTCAAAAAAAAAAAAAAAAAAAGACCTAGTTGGGTTAACATGCACCCAAATAGCCACTCCCGTATCCGAGATGTTCCACCCTGAGACTTCGGAGCCGTGTCACCCCGCCCCCCACCCCAGGTCCGTGCGTGTCTTAAAGACTGAATCCAAAGACACGACGACGAATAATTTCATTTGCACAGCGCTTTACAGTTTGCAAAGTGCTCCCCACTGGTTTCTGGATCCTTGGTGCCTCCTGCCTGTGATCACTATCCCCATCACCCCTATTTTTCCGCGGAGGCCCCGGACTTGGAAGGATGGCTTGGGGGCGGGGTACTTTGAGGCTCAGCTCCCTGACACCTGGGCGTTCATTTCATTTTGTAACTCTCATGTTCCTTCTCCCCGCCCATCCCAGCGACCTGTAAATTCCCGGAACTGAAGCCAGAATGGGGGAAAGGGGTCGCCTCGGGTCGCAGGAGCTTCCAGCTAATGGACACCCCTTCTCCCGCCAGGCGGCGAGATTCACTGCCCCTTCCCCGGTTCTGGGGAGTTGGAGGGGAAGGAAGGGGGTTCCCTGGGAGCTTGGGCGCAGAGGCAGAAGCCGGGACGGGCACGAGGAGGAAAGAAGGCCTCCAGATTGGCTTGGCCTCGTCTCGCCTCGAGGACACTGCTGGGTTGGGGGACTTCACTCCAGCCAGACCCCTCCTGGGCACCCGGGCAGGCGGCTCTCAGGTCCCCACCGGCCGCAAAGCAGGCTTCCAGCCGGCGGACTGCGCAACTTCCTCCGCCCCCTTTAACGCGAGGCTCTTGAAACCCCAGGAACGGCGGAACCGCTGCAGCTGCTCCTGGGAAATGTAGTTCCTGGAGCCGCGCCCCCTACCTGCGACCCATGGCAGCCTACGAGCCGCCCGGGCGTGGGGAGGGGGTCGGATAGTCGCCGTGCCAAGGCGCGGGGAGGGGTCCAGGCCGTGCCGTGGCGCAGGGAGGGTCCCCTGCTGTCGCTCTCGGGCTTCAGTTCTTCCACCTGTCAAGGCTCTACCCGTCTGTGGGGTTAGTGTGGGGGAAAATGAATTCCTGCGTGGAAAAGTATAAATCGCATTAGAATGCCAGGGGTCGTGTCCTTACTAACTGTGTGTGTGTGTGTGTGTGTGTGTGTGTGTGTGTGTGTGTGTGTGCGTGCGTGCGCGCGGGCGCATGCCTGAGCCCTTGGCACGTGACATCTCTGTGTTACAGACAGGAAGCCCCCACCCCCACCGCTATGTTTAATGACTTGCCCAGGACTGATAGACTCCCAGGGCAGTGCCCTATTCGCTGCACCACCTTTGGTCTTGTGGCACGCTGGGCTTTGGAATCCTAATGCATTCCTTAATATGTGCCAGGCACTGGGATGGGCGCTGGGAAATGGCCATCAACCAAAATGACAAGAGATTCCTGCCCTTGTGGTGCTGAGGTTCCCTGAAAAAGATAAATACACAACAGACTACATAAAGAAGTAAACTATATAGTATGCTGGAAAATGGTAATTGCAGAGAAACAATTGGAGCAGGGTGGGGAGGATGCTGGCAGTGCTGAATGGAGGCGGTTTGCAATTGTATTTTTTTGTTGTTTGCTGTTTGTTCAAGGAGTCTCACTCTGTTGCCCGGGCTGGAGTGCATTGGCATGATCTCAGCTCACTGCAACCTCCGCCTCCTGGGTTCAAGAGATTCTCCTGCCTCAGCCTGCTGAGTAGCTGGCATTATAGGCACATCCCACCAGGTCTGGCTAGTTTTTGTATTTTTAGTAGAGACAAGGTTTCACCATGTGGGTCAGGCTGGTCTCAAACTCCTGACCTCGTGATCTGCCTGCCTCGGCCTCCCAAAGTGCTGGGATTACAGGCATGAGTGAGCCGCCTTGCCTGGCTGGTACTTGGGCTTTTATGCTGAGTGAGCTGGGAGGCATTGGAGAGTTTTGAGCAGGGGAGCACGGGTGATCTGACCCATGATAAACAGTCAAGCAGTCAACTCTTGCTGCTGTGTGAGGAGGCTGCAGAGGGGAAGGGGAGAAGCGGGTGAGGAGGCTGTTGCCGTCCACGTGAGAGATACCGGTGGTTTGGCGCAGGTGGTCACAGTGGAGGCAGTTATGAAAGGGAGTGGGGCAGATAGAAGAGGATGGAGGACTGGGCATGGGGACACTGATGAGACCGTAGGGATGAAATGGAGGCATCAGCAAGGGGCACCAAGAAGGAGCAACCAGTGAGGTGGGAGGGAAACGAGGGGAGGGTGTGTTCTGGAAGCCAGTGAGGAAGGAGAGTGTATGGAGGAGGAGGGAGAGGCCGGCTGTGTCAAATGCCACCAGCCAGGGCAGCAAAGACCATATGTCATTCCTCCTTGAAGAGTGGCGGTTGCCCTGATCTGGAAAATGAAAATGTTTGACCGGAGGACTCCGGGAGTCCCTGCAACTCTCTGGGACTCACAGCAGGGCTTTTTGGGTCACAGGTTCGGCCTCCAGCTTTTATTATTTATTATTTATTTATTTATTTAGAGACAGTTTCACTCTTGTGTCCAGGCTGGAGTGCAATGGTGAGATCTCAGCTCACGGCAACCTCTGCCTCCTGGGTTCAAGTGATTCTCCTGCCTCAGCCTCCCGAGACACTGGGACTACAGGCACATGTCACCACAACCGGCTAATTTTTGTATTTTTAGTAGAGATGGGGTTTCTCCATGTTGGCCAGGCTGGTCTCAAACTCCCAACCTCAGGTGATCCACCCGCCCCAGCCTCCCAGAGTGCTGGGATTACAGGCATGAGCCACTGTGCCCAGCTTTATTTATTATTTTTGAGATGGAGTCTTGCTCTGTCGCCCAGGCTGCAGTGAAATGGCATGATCTCGGTTCACTGCAACCTCCACCTCTCGGGTTCCAAGGATTCTCCTGACTCAGCCTCCAGAGTAACTGGGATTACAGGAGCCTGCCACCACACTCAGCTAATTTTTGTGTTTTTTTCTGGAGACAGGATTTCATCATGTTGGCCAGGCTGGTCTCAAACTCCTGACCTCAAACGATCCATCTGTCTTGGCTTCCCAAAGTGCTGGGATTACAGGTGTGAGCCACCCCACCCGGCCCCTTGTTCTACCTTTTGCCCTCTTCTCACTACTGAACTTGACCAGTCTAAAAAAAATAAATCGTTCAAATGAATCCCACCACTCGATATATAACCAAAAGAAAGGAAATCAGCATATCGAAAAGATATCTGCACTCACATGTTAATCGCAGCACCATTTACAATAGCCAGAATATGGAGTCAACCCAAGTGCCCCTCAATGGATGAATGCACGAAGAAAATGTGGCATATAAACAAAGGGAATATTATTCAGCCACAAGTAAGAATGAAATCCTGTCATTTGCAACAACACGGATGGAACTGAAGGTCATCATATTAACTGAAATAAGTCAGGCACGGAAAGACAAATATTGCATGTTCTCACTCATATATGGAAGCTAAAATAAAAATGGATTGTGGCCGGGCATGGCGGCTCAGGCCTGTAATCTCAGCATTTTGGAAGGTGGAGGCAGGTGGATCACTCGAAGTCAGGAGTCCCAGATCAGCCTGGCCAACATGGTGAAATCCCAGCTCTACTAAAAATACAAAAAATTCGCTGGCTGTGGTGGCAGGTGCCCATAATCCCAGCTAGCTGGGAGGCTGAGGCAGGGAGAATTGCTTGAACCCAGGAGGTGGAGGTTGCAGTGAGCTGAGATGGCGCCATCGCACTCCAGCCTGGGTAACAGAGTGAGACTCTGTCTGAAAAAATAAAAAGTGGATCTGATGAAGATGGAGAGTAGATTGGTGGTTACCAGAGGCCAAGAAGGATAGCAAGGAGGGGAGGAAGAAGAGAAGCTGATCAACGGGTGCAATATATAGTTAGCTAGAAGAAATAAGACATAGTGTTCCATAGATCAGTAGGGTGACTGCAGTTAACCATAACTCACTGTATACTTCAAAATAGCTACAGGAGAATAATTCGCATGTTCTCAGCACAAAGAAAAGATAAAAGTTTAAGGTGATAGATTTCTCAATTCTTCTAATTTGGTCATTACACTTTATATGAGTAAACTGTCTGTCACTCCTATCTCAGGTGAGCGGCAGCTATCTGAGGCCAGTAGCACAGGAATAAGAAAAATTTACCAAGATAATTGTAGGTAAAGAAAGGCACATTAATTTTTTTTTTTTTTTTTTAAGATGGGGTTTCACCATGATGGCTAGGCTGATCTGGAACTCCTGACCTCAGGTGATCCACCCACCTCGGCTTCCCAAAGTGCTAGGATTACAGGCGTGAGCCTCCGCGCCCAGCCAAGAAAGGCACATTTATTAGAGAAGGTATGAAAATATGTTGCAGCCTGGGGCAATGGCCCACACCTGTAATCCCCAGCACTTTGGGAGGCCAAGGCAGGCAGATCACCTGAGGTCAGGAGTTCGAGACCTGCCTGGCCAACATGGCAAACTCTGTCTCTACTAAAAATACAAAAATTAGCCAGGCATGGTGCCACATGCCTGTAGTCCCAGCTACTTGGGAGACTGAGGCAGGAGAATCACTTGAGTCTGGGAGGCAGAGGTTGCAGTGAGCCAAGGTTGCACCATTGCACTCCAGCCCAGGCAACATGGCAAGATTTCGTCTCAAAAAAAAAAGAAAGAAAGAAAAAGAAAAGAAAATGCTTGCAAGTTTGCAACAGGCAGCACAGCAGAGAAGGAGCTGTTTCCAAGGAGAGAAAGGCTTGCTGGGGGACGGTGCAGGATGGTGCTTATGCTGTATGCTGGAGAGGGCTTTGTGTGGCACTGATAACTTGAGGTTGCAGTGAGCTAACTTGCAATTTTCTGTCTGCTGAGGGTCTGGGGATAGCTGAGTGCAGGAAGACTGTGAGTTATTTGTGCAGGAGGGCCTGCGTTCGGACTGAGCAGACTTAGAGCTTATTTGCTTTCTCCTTTTGCTTTCCCTCAATCCCACCTGTTCGACTCCCCCTCCCTAATTAGGACTCTGCAACCCCCACTCATGGCCCCTGTTCCTTTCCAAGCACTTCTCGCAAAATCACACTTTACAATGACAGCAGTGCCCAACTTCCCCACTAGAGACTGAGCCCTGAGAGGCAAGCATGTGTCTGTTCTGTTCACACCCAGCACCCATCAGGTAAACAATCTGCACCTGCCTGGACCTCTCCTGCTTCCAAAGGGCTTTGACTTCCACACTTTGAGTCAAGATTTACACTCTGTGAGATGGACGGGGCAAATGGCAGATGGAGGCACCCCAGGGGAAGGGAGCAAGGCTTGAGATAGAGGCGGGGTTTCGAGGGAGAGGTGGGGGCCCTGAGTTGGGGGCCTCAAGTGGTTATGTGTTGGGTGTGGAGAGATTCTGCTCACATCCCCCAGCCCCTGCCCTATTATGTGGTGGGTAACTGTGTGTGGGAGGCAGAAGAATGCCCCTAAAGATGGCCACATCCTAATCCCTGAAACCTTCAAAAATGTTCCATTAATGGCAAGAGAGGGCCAGGCGTGGTGGCTCATGCCTGTAATCCCAGCACTTTGGGAGGCTGAGGCAGGTGGATCATGAGGTTAGGTGTTCAAGACCAACCTGGTCCACATGGTGAAACGCTGTCTCTACTAAAAATACAAAAAATTAGCTGGGTGTGGTGGTGTGTGCCTGTAATCTTAGCTACTCTGGAGGCTGAGGCCGGAGAACAGCTTGAACCCAGGAGGCGGAGGTTGTGATGAGCAGAGATCACGCTATTGCACTCCAGCCTGGGTGACAGAGGAAGACTCAGTCTCAAAAAAAAAAAAAAAAAGAAAGAGAAAGAAAAAGAACTGGGTGCAATGGCTCACGTCTATAATCCCAGTTCTTAGGGAGGCAGAGGTGAGAGGATAGCTTGAGCCCAGGAGTTTGAGACCTGCCTGGGCAATAGAGCGAGACCCCATTCTCCACAAAAAGGAAAACAATAAAAAGACCAAAAAAAAAAAGGGCAAGAGAGAAAGAAGGTTGCTAATTACCCAGCCTGGAGATGGGAGATGATCCTGGATTACCCTGGTGGACCCAATGGAATCACAAAGGTCCTTTTTCTTTTCTTTTTGAGATGGAGTTTCACTCTTGTTGCCCAGGCTGGAGTGCAAAGGCACAATCTTGGCTCACTGCCACCTCCGCCTCCCCAGTTCAAGCAATTCTCCTGCCTCAACCTCCTGAATAGCTGGGATTACAGGCGTGCGCCACTACGCCTGGCTAATTTTGTATTTTTAGTAGAGATGGGGTTTCTCCACGTTGGTCAGGCTGGTCTCCCGACCTCAGGTGATCCACCCGCCTTGGCCTCCCAAAATGCTGGGATTACAGGTGTGAGCCACCACACCCGGCCAAGGATCCTTAAATGGGAGAGAGGGAGGCAGAAAAGTCAGCACCAGAGATGGCGTCCTGAGAAAGACCTGCCCACTACTGCTGACGTTAGGATGCAAGGACCCGTAAGCCCAGGAAAGCAGGCAGCTTCTGAAAGCCAGAAAAAAAGGCAAAAACCAGACCCTCCCTTAGAGCCCGCAGAAGGAATGCATACCTGCTGACTTGTTGATTTTAGTTCAGTAAAACTCATTTTGGACTTCTGACCTCCAGCTCTGTAACATGATAAATGTGTGTGTTTCAGCCACTGAGTTTGGGGTAACTGGTTACAGCAGCAACAGGAAAAGAATCCGCTATGGTTGATGGAGGTTTGTTTCCAGTCTCTTCTGTTTTTGTTGTTGTTGTTGTTGGAGGCAGCCCGGGCTGGAGTGCAGTGGCGTGATCTCATCTCACTACAACCTCCACCTCCTGGGTTCAAGCGATTCACCTGCCTCAGCCTCCCAAGTAGCTGGGACTACAGGCGCCTGCCACCACATTCAGCTAATTTTTGTATTTTTAGAGTTTCACCATGTTGGCCAGGCTGGTCTTGAACTCCTGACCTCATAATCTGCCCGCCTCAGCCTCCCAAAGTGCTGGGATTACAGGTGTGAGCCACAGCACCCAGCCGTTTCTTCTGCTTTTATAGAGATGAGGGTCTCACTGTGTTGCCCAGGCTGGTCTCAAACTCCTGGGCTCAAGTGATCCACCTGCTTTGGCTTCACAGAGTGCTAGGATTATAGACATGAGCTGCTGTGTGTGCCTGGCCATTTCCAGTTTCTTCCTTTGCAGACGATGTTGCTGTGACTTTCCTACTTCAAAGGTCCTGGTGCAAAGGGGAAGGAGCTAGAAGTATACATAGCTTCAGCATTACCAGGTAGCGTCACTTCCTTTCCAAAGTGCCCCTGCCCCATGGACAATGGACTAGGGAAGGGCAGAAGAAGGCAGTGAAACCATTAGGGGCCATCTCTGTGATCCAATTTCTGAGTCAAAGTGGTGGCCGTGTCAGTGGAAGGATGAGGCAGATGTGAGAAATATTGAGGATGAGTCCTTGCTAAAAGGTTGGCTGTAGGGGCTGAGGGAGAAAATGGAAGGACTCCCAGGCACTTGGAGCAGAAACAAAGATGGTAGGCCACAGTCCTACATGGCTTATACCTATAATCCCAACTCGTTGGGAGGCAGATCACTTGAGGTCAGGAGTTCGAGACCAGCCTGGCCAATATGGTGAAACCCTGTCTCTACTAAAAATACAAAAATAAGCCTGGTGTGAGGGCAGGCACCTGTAATCCCAACTACTCTGGAAGCTGAGGCAGGAGAATTGCTTGAACCTGGGAGGCAGAGGTTGCAGTGAGCTGAGATTGCACGACTGCAATCCAGCCTGGGCAACAGAGTGAGACTCTGTCTAAAAAAACAAGAAACAAAAAGCAAAACAGGCCAGGCACGGTGGCTCACACCTGTAATCCCAGCACTTTGGGAGGCCAAGGCAGATGGATTATGTGAGGTCAGGAGTTCGAGACCAGCCTGGCCAACATGGTGAAACCCCGTCTCCACTAAAAAAATACAAAATTAGCCAGGTGTGATGGCACATGTCTGTAATCCCAGGTACTCAGGAGGCTGAGACAGGAGAATCCCTTGAACCTGGGAGATGGAGCTGCGGTGATCTGTGATTGCGCCACTGCACTCCAGCCTAGGTGAGACACAGACTCTGCCTCAAAACAAAACAAAAAATAAATAAATAAAGAGCGGGCTTTCTGTCCTGCCCTGGCCACTGGCTGTCCTGGTTCCCCCTCCTCCTTGACAGCCTCGCCCTGTGGAAGCTGACCTCTCACCTGCTTCTCCCAAGTTAGGAAAACAATTGCCATCCCACGTGGGTTGGAAGTCAAATGAACAGAAAGACAAACACACATTTCCAGACAAAGAAATAAAAATTCAGGTGACACTTTAATAGTTAAACTTTAACTGATCTAACTGAACTAATTTCCAACTTTCTTTTATGTGTTTCTTTTCTTTTCTTTTTTTTTTTTTTGAGATGGAGTCTTGCTCTGTCGCCAGGCTGGAATGCAGTGCTGCGATCTTGGCTCACTGCAAGCTCTGCCTCCTGGGTTCAAGTGATTCTCCTGCCTTAGCCTCCCTAGTAGCTGAGATTATAAGCATGTGCCACCATGTCTGGCTAATTTTTGTGTTTTTAGCAGAGACCAGGTTTTACCATGTTGGCCAGGTTGGTGTCGAACTCCTGACCTCAGATGATCTGCCCACCGCAGCCTCCCAAAGTTGCTCCCAGCCTTGTTTGTGTTTCTTAAGACAGGGTTCTTGGCTGATATTCATGTGCCTGTGATCCTAGCTACTCGGGAGGCTGAGGCAGGAGAATCTCTTGAACCCAGGAGACAGAGATTGCAGTGAACTGAGATTGCGCCATTGCATTCCAGCCTGGGAGACAGGGAGAGACTCTGTCTCAAAAAAAAAAAAAAAAAAAAGAAAGAAAGAAAGAAGGAAAGATAGAATCTTCTCTTGTAGCCCCAACTGGAGTGCAATTATGGCTACTGCATCCTTTAACTCCAGGGCTCAATTGATTCTCTTACCTCAGCCTCCCAAATAGCTGGGACTACAGGCACAGGCCACCACACCTGGCTAATTTGGGTATTTTTAGTAGAGACAGTGTTTCACCATGTCATCCATGTTGGTCTCAAACTCTTGGGCTCAAGCGATCCTCCCACCTTGGCTCCCAAAGTGTTGGGATTACAGGTGTGAGCCACAGTGCCCAGCCATTTCCAAGTTTTAAAGCAACAGAAGATATCAGCATGGCATAGACAGAGGGTTTTGACCCCACAGACATGGTTTAGCTTCCTGCACAGACAGTATCCTTTGGAAGACCAAGTGGCTCTCAGGTAGGAGAGGAGGCTGCATGTGCAGACACAGAAAACATCTATGATATACTAACTGACAAAAGGAAGCTGAGAAAAATATGGGAGGGCTCATTGTTTATAAAATAAGGATATTGGAGAACTACATATAGATATATAATAGTAGTTCCCATTTATTGAGCAGTTACTATCTGCCCACACTGTGCTAAAATCGATCTATCCATAGGTATTAACACATTTGGTCTTTTGCTGTTGTTATCACTTTGTTTGATGGGTGAGGAAGCAACTTACCTAAAGCAATCTAATTCCGTGCTCTTTATCTTTTATTTTTATTTATTTATTTGTTTTTGAGACAGAGTTTCACTCTTGTTGCCCAGGCTGGAGTGCAATGGCATGGTCTCAGCTCACTGTAACCTCCATTTCCTGCATTCAAGTGATCCTCCTGCCTCAGTTTCCCCAGTAGCTGGGATTATAGGCGGCCACCACCATACCTGGCTAATTTTTGTATTTTTAGTAGAGACGGGGTTTTACCATATTGGCGAGGCTAGTCTTGAACTCCTGACCTCAAGTGATCCACCCACCTTGGCCTATGAAAGTGCTGGGATTACAAGTGTGAGCCACCGTGCCTGGCCTTTAGAGACAGGCCTAGTAGAGACAGGGTTTTACCCTGTTGGCCAGGCTGGTCTTGAATTCCTGACCTTAGGTGATCCGCCCACTTCGGCCTCTCAAAGTGCTGGGATTACAGGCATGAACCACCGCGTCTGGCCTATTTTAAATTTATTAATATTATATTTGAGACAGGGTCTTGCTCTATTGCCAAGGCTGGAGTGCAGTGGTGCATGTAACCTTCAAGTGTAACCTTGAACTCCTGGCTCAAGCGATCCTCCTGTCTCAGCCACCCAAACTGCTGGGATTACAGGCTGGAGCCACTGTGTGCAGGCTTAAGGTTGTTTGTTTGCTTTGAGACAAGGTCTCTGTGTTGCCCAGGCTGGAGTGCAGTGGTGCAATCATGGATCACTGCAGCCTCAAATTCCCAGGCTCAAGCAATCCTCCCACCTCAGCCTCCCCAGTAGCTGGAACCACAGGCATGCCATCATGCCCAGCTAATTTTTTGTGGAGACAGGATCTCATTATATTACTTAGGCTTCAGCCCTTCAGTCCTAAGGTTTTTTTTTTTTTTTTTTTTTTTTTTTTTTTTTTTTTTCAAGACAGTTTCTCCCTCGTTGCTTACCCAGGCTGGAGTGCAATGATGTGATCTCGGCTCACTGCAACCTCCGCCTCCAGGGTTCAAGTAATTCTCCTGCCTCAGCCTCCTGAGTAGCTGGTATTATAGGTGCCCGCCACCACACCTAGCTAATTATTGTATTTTTAGTAGAGATGGGGTTTCACCATGTTGGCCAGGCTGGTCTCAAACACCTGACCTCAGGTGATCTGCCCACCTCAGCCTCCCAAAGTGCTGTGATTGAGCCATGGTGCCGACCCCTCCTCAGCCTTTCTAGTAGCTGGGACCACAGATGCACCACCGTGCCCGGCTAAAAAAAAAAACTTTTTGGCTGGGAACGGTGGCTCACGCCAGTAATCCCAGCACTTTGGGAGGCCAAGGCAGGCAGATCATGAGGTCAAGAGACTGAGACCATCCTGGCCAACATGGTGAAACCCCCGTCTTTAAAAAATTAGCTGGGCACGGTGGTGCAAACCTGTAGTCCCAGCTGCTCGGGAGGCTGAGGCAGGAGAATCACTTGCACCCAGGAAGAGGATGTTGCAGTGAGCCGAGATCATGCCACTACCTGGTGACAGAGTGAGACTTCATCTCAAAAACAAAAACAAAAACAACTTTTCTGCAGATGAGATCTCACTATATTGCCCAGGGCCATCTTAAACTCCTGGCCTCAAACAATCCTCCCACCTCGGACTCCCAAGGTGCTGAGATGACAGGTGTGAGCCACACACCCAAACTGTAACAAGATTGAGGCTCATCTCACCCCTGAGCATGAAAGCCCAATCATGTTGCTTATGAACCAGAAAAGGATCATACAGCAAATATTTACTGAACAGGCTGTCTGCTGTGCGCGCCGGGGGCATACATGGCATGCGCATGGGCCGTGTGTGTGAGCAGGAGTGTATAGAACAGGGCAGCTGTGAGCACAGGTGTTCATAAGTGAGTTCATCTACAGCCCTGTTTACATGGTGTGGGTGTGGGCGTGCCCAGTGTGAGTTTTTTCGTCTTGAAAGGCTCTGCTTCCCCAGCCTGGAGCACCCTCTCTCCTTTGGTCTCCTAATTACGCCTATTTATCTTTGAAGACTCAGTACGGGCGTTACCTGTGCTGTGCAGCCTTCCCTGGCTGCTCTGGCCGGGTCAGTTGCATCAGCTGTCCCTGGCGTCATTGTCTCTACCCTTGCCCTTGCAGGGTGAGGGCATGGAAAGGGCGTGGTCCTTCAAGTCTGTCACTCTGGTGCCCGGAACAGGCTTGACCAGGGTATTAACAGGAATGATAACAGCTGCTACTCAGACTCAGTGGGTCTGGCCACACTTGGGGCCTCACTTAATCCCATTTCTTTTTTTTTATAAAGACGGGGTTTCACCATGTTGGTCAGGCTGGTCTTGAACTCCCGACCTCAGGTGATCCGCCCGCCTTGGCCTCCAAAGTGCTTGGATTACAGGCATGAGCCACCACGCCCAGCCAATCCCATTTCTTAATCTCATCTCAGGTGAGGAAGTGAATTTCCAGGGATGATCATTGATTGAAGCAGGTACGAGGCAGAGCCGGACAGTGACCCCTGAGCTTGGTGCCAGCCCTGCCACTCCCATACCAGCCTCTGTTCAGGACTATTTTATGACTTTTTAAAACTTTATTTTGGAATAGATATCACACACATGTGAGAAACGGTGCAGAACATAGGAAAGCATTTAACACTGAAATAGGCCAGGCGCGGTGGCTCACGCCTGTAATCCCAGCACTTTGGGAGGCTGACGTGGGTGGATCACGAGGTCAGGAGATCAACACCATCCTGGCCAACATGGTGAAACCTCGTCTCTATTAAAAATACAAAAAAATTAGCCGGGCATGGTGGCCCCCGCCTATAATCCCAGCTACTCAGGAGGCTGAGGCAGGGGAATTGCTTGAACCCAGAAGGCGGAGATTGCAGTGAGCCGAGATTGTGCCACTGCACTACAGCCTGTGCGACAGTGCGAGACTTTGTCTCAAAAAAAAAGAAAAAAGGGAAAAAAAACACACAGAAATGTGTCCCACCACCCCTGGCCCCTGGCCTTGTGCCCCCTCTTCCTGCCGAGGAGGCAGCCACTGTTCCCAGGGTCTCGTGTGTCCAGGGCCCCTTCGCACTGGGTTCCCTCACCCTGGGTGTGTGTGTGCACAAGTGTATGTGTGCACATCCTTCTGGAGAGGTTTAAGCATGCATAAATACAGAGGCAAATCTGCACAGGACACATTTTCCTTTTTTTTTATTTTTGAGACAGAGTCTCACTCTCGCCCAGGCTGGAGCACAGTTGAGCCATCTCAGCTCACTGCAACCTCCACCTCCTGGGTTCAAGCGATTCTCCTGCCTCAGTCTCCTGAGTAGCTGGGATTATAGGTGCTTGCCACCATGCCTGGCTAATTTTTGTATTTTTAGTAGAGATGAGGTTTTACCATGTTGGTCAGGCTGGTCTCGAACTCCTGACCTTATAATCTTCCCACCTTGGCCTCCCAAAGTGCTGGGATTACAGGCGTGAGCCACTGCACTCAGCCTCCCAACCCTTTTTTTTGAGACGGAGTTTCGCAGGTCACCCAGCTGGAGTTCAATGGCATGATCTAGGCTCACTGCAACCTCAGCCTCCCGGGTTCAAGCGATTTTCGTGCCTCAGCCTCCTGAGTAGCTGGGATTACAGGCGTGTGCCACCATGCCGGGCTATTTTTAGTTGAGACGGGGTTTCACCACGTTGGCCAGACTGGTCTCAAACACCTGACCTCAGGTGATCACCCGCCTCGGCCTCCTAAAGTGCAGATTACAGGCAGGAGCCACTGTGTCTGGCCCACTTCCTTCTTCTAATGCTGGAATTAAAGTTCCTGTCACCTTTCAGACACACTTGGCCAGTGCACCAGCTGCCCGCTCCAGAGAGAGAACACAGCCACGTGGGGGCAGCTGGGATGTGGCTCTGGAGATGCCACAGTTGAGGTCCCTGGGCTAGCAGATGGCCAAGCCAGCTGACCCACTTGAAGACGCAGGCTCTGCCGGCCCGGCTGAGTCCTGGCATTGAGAAGCCACGAGGGAGCTCACAGAGGTGGGATCGACTGGGGCCAGGACGGCCAGAGTTAGGGAGGGGCTGGCCCGGGAGTTCCAGGCAGGGATCAGCCTGTGTAAAAGCTCAGGGGCTCTGGAAAGCAAGCAAGGCTGGCAGCCCCTGAGACTCAGGCGATGAGGCTGGAGCTTCGGGGTGGTGACAGGGTAAGGGCCAGCCAACCACACAGGCAACCCCCGAAACCCCCCCTGCCCTTTGCAGGGGGCTCTAGCCTTTCTGGGCCCTTTGGGAAGAAGCCCTTGCCCTGCTTTACTAGGGAAACTGAGGCAGGAGTGTGGGGCTGGCTCATTCAAATCAGTCTCATCAAGGTACCCAGACCTCCCCCCATGCCTACCCCCAGGCAGGGGGACCCAAGGTACCCAGTCCCCAGGCAACCTCCAATGAGATGTAGGTCAGCTCAGGTGGCCACCTGGGCTATGAGGCCAAATGACCTGGCTGTCACCTCGTGCTGCTGAGTCCTGGCCCCCTATCGGGGACAACTGTGCCACCTCCCTCATCAGGCTGCTCTGGGGATTAAAGGGGCTCTTGAGTGAAATGCTTGTTCCAGGGCCCCGCCCACAGTGAGTGCTCAGCAAAAGGTAGGCATCGTGACTGTTAGGGAGGCCTCTGGGCAGGGAGGGGAGTTGGGCGCTAGAGTCAGATCTGCTGGGATGTGAGCCACTAAACTTGTCTTTGGGTAAGCCATGCCTCCTCTCTGAGCCTGTTTTCTCCTGTAACAAGGGGAGAGCAGTACTTTAAAGGGTTGCTGTGAGCATTAGAAGGTTGGCTGTCATAATGTTTGCTCATGGCGGACGCTTCATCAAAGTTCAGTCCCCTCGTAAAGTACTGTGGGAATTTATGGGATGATCAGGCTGACTCACAGTTACGTCCTGGCCCTCTCATGTGCCGGAAACTGCCATTAGCCTCCAGCCCTTCAGGCTGGCTGCTGGGCTTCTCAGTGGGTTTATGGGGATGTCCAGGCCCTTGCCATTACAGGTATGAGCCACTGTGCCTGGCCCACTTCCTCTAATGCTGGAATGAATGTTCCTGTCACCTTTCAGACACACTTGGCCAGTGCACCAGCTGTCCCGCTCCTGAGAGGACACAGCCACATGGGAGCAGCTGGAATATGGCTCTGGAGGTGCCACAGTGGAGGTCACAAGGCTAGTGTATGACAGACTTTCAGTGACTGAATGAGTGAAGAGGGGAGAGACTGAGGCATGGAGCTGAGGCTGTGGCTGTTCCCTGCCTTGAGGGTGTCTGACTCAGTGATCATTCACTTCCAATTAGTCGGTCAATCAACAAACACTCATCCCATGGAGACAGACAGCATGTGCTCGTTTTTGAGTAAAGTGATGGAAATGCTGCTGCAGCACCTCCAAGCCTAACTCATAAGAAGCCTGTAGATTCCACCTGGGGCTCTTGAGGCTCCCTTTATTGTTTTTGTTTTTTTAGAGATGGGTCTCACTTTGCCATCCAGGCTAGAGTGCAGTGGCAGCGATCACAGTTCACTGCAACCTCCAACTCTTGGGCTCAAGCAGTCATCTTGCCTCAGCCTTCCGAGTAACTGGGACTCCAGGCACGTGCACCACCATGCCTGGCTATTTTTTTTTTTTTTTTTTTGTATATAGGGGGTTTTGCTGTGTTGCCCAGGCTAGTCTCAAACTAACTATTGGCTGCAAATGATCCTCCTGCCTCGGCTTCCTGAAGTGCGGTCGTGAGCCACTGCACCTGGCCAGGACTCCGTTTCTAGGGGAAGTCAACCACCATGTAGGAAGTCAGACTATAGACTGTCCCAAGACCACCATGCTGTGAGGAGCCCAAGCTAGCCCCATGGAGTGGCCATGTGGAGACAGAGATGTCCAGGACGGGCTCAGTGGCTCATTCCCATAATCCCAGCACTTTGGGAGGCCAAGGTGGGTGGGTCACTTGAGGTCAGGAGTTTGAGACCAGCCTGACTAACATGGTGAAACCCCATTTCTACTAAAAAAATACAAAAATTAGCTGGGCGTGGTGGTGGGCACCTGTAATCCCAGCTACTCAGGAGGCTGAGGCAGGAGAATTGCTTGAACCCAGGAGGCAGAGGTTGCAGTGAGCCGAGATCACACCATTGCACTCCAGCCTGGGTGACAGAGCGGGACGACGTCTGCCTCCCAAAGTGCTGGGATTACAGGTGTGAGCCACCATGCCCAGCCGGAATGGTAAATTTTCAAGTCTATGTACCTAAGTGACCACAACCCAGACCATGATATAAACATTTCTGGGACCAGAATGTTCCCTTTTGCCTACTGCCAGTCAATGCTCCTCAGCTCAGAGATACCTGCTGTTCTGACACTATCACTATAATGTTTTGTCTGTTCTTGAATGTCACTTAAACAAAACCATAAAGGCTTGCACTCTACTGTGGTTACTTTTGCTGAACATTGTATAGCAAAAGTAACCATTTTTTACATTGTATAGCAAAAGTAACCAAACCATTTGGCTGGCCCTTGCCCTGTCATTGTATAGCAAAAGTAACACTGTATAGGCCAGGCATGGTGGCTCACGCTTGTAATCCCAACACTTTGGGAGTCTGAGGTGGGCAGATCACGAGGTCAGGAGTTTGAGATCAGTCTGGCCAATATGGCAAAACCGTGTCCCTATTTAAAAAAAAAAAATTGCTGTATGGTATTCTGATGTATGAATACACCACAATCCATTCATTCTGTAACTGATCAGCAACAGTTTATTTGCTGTTATGAGTGTTACCATACTCATCCTTTTGTGCATGTAAGCGTTCATTTCTCTTGGGTGTGTAAGCAGGAGTGGAAATGCTAGGCCATAGGGTAGCTGTGTATTTAACTGTATGAGAAGCTGTCAGTTTCCCACCATGGTTGTACAAAGCACATGCACGCCAGCAGTGCCTGGGAGCTGCCATCCTCCATATTCTTACCAGCACGTGGTACTGGCAGACCTTTTCTTTTGAGCTATTCTAATAGTGGAGGAGTGTGATCTCACGTTTTTGTTTTTTGAGACAGTCTCACTCTAGTTGCCCAGGCTGGAGTACAGTGGCACCATCTTGACTCACCACCACCTCTGCCTCTCGGGTTCAAGCGATTCTCCTGCCCCAGCCTCCTGAGTAGCTGAGATTACAGGCGCCCACCACCACGCCCAGCTAATTTTTGTATTTTTAGTAGAGACAGAGTTTCACCATCTTGGCCAGTCTGGTTTTGAACTCCTGACCTCGTGATCCACCCACTTCAGCCTCCCAAAGTGTTGGGATTACAGGCGTTGAGCCCCTATGCCCGACCGATCTCCCGGTTTTTGATGAGATGTGGGGCACCCTTTTGAGGTTGGTCTGGTTTTTGTAGCTCCCCTAGGCAGCCCTGAGGAGATGGGAGCGGGGTTGGTGAGGGGTATGCTGCCACAGCCCAGGTGTGAGACGGGGAAGCCCCAAGTTAGGCGGTGGCTAGAACAGAGGCAGAGGATGGGACTGAGAGCTGTCCTGGGGAGACGGTGGGATGGTGACGATGGACACCAGGGCTGCCAGCCACAGACATCCCAGCTCCTGGTGGCTAGGAATGCTCTTTATCTCCTAAGCGAGCAGTCTGAGGCAGGGCAACGCCGAGCCTGGGGATTTGATGGCATGGGGTCTTGGCTCTTTCTTTCTTCTGCTCTGCCATTTTCAGCCATCAATGAGGCAAGATGGCAGCAAGGCCAGAAGAGAGGGGTCCCCTCCTTGTGCCCCCTCCCCATCTTTTTTTTGAGACAGAATTTTACTCTTGTTGCAAAGAGCAAAACTCTTTGCTCAGGCTGGAGTGCAGCGGCGCGATCTCAGATCACTGCAACCTCTACTGCCTGAGTTCAAGTGGTTCTTCGCCTCAGCCTCCCAAGTAGCTGGGATGACAGGAGCTTGGTACCACGTCTGGCTAGTTTTTTGTATTTTTTAGTAGAGATGGGGTTTCACCATGTTGGCCAGGCTGGTCTAGAACTGACCTCAGGTGACCCCCAGCCTTGACCTCCCAAAGTGCTGGGATTGTAGGTGTGAGCCACCTTCCCAGCCTCTTGTGCCCCTTTTTAAGACCAAGGACACCCTTCCCAGATGCCCCCCTCCACCCTGCTCCCAAGACTCCCCACATTTTACTGGAACTGCATCCCTTGTCCATTCCTGAACCAATCCCTGGCGAGGGAATGGGAAGCGATTTCCGCCCACTCCACGAGGTCACTTCCTGTGGGTCACTCCCTGAACACACCAGGGACGTGTGCTCCTGCTCCTGCTCCACATGGAAGGCCCTTCCTGATCCTTCTATCTGGAAGAGTCATCTTTCAAAGCTGCTTCCAAAGGCACTCTTCTACCTGCAGGCTGGGTTGGGGTCTCCTCTGGGTTCTCACAGCCACCCCTACTGGATGTGGCCAGTTTCTGTAGGTCTCAGAAATGGGGCCTCTTCCCAGCCCCACGTGACCATCATCAGCACAGCTGGCCATGGTGAGGACTCCAGCTCTCTGGGCCTGGGCCCGGGGTGGCCATAACCCCTGACCTCACCCCTGCCCAGGGTTAGGCATGACCTCAGGGCAAAGCCGCAGGAGAGGATTGGGACTGAAAGAAAAACATCCATTTGATGGAGAAGAAAACTGAGGCTCAGAGAGGGGCATAACTTGCGCAAGGTCATGGTCGGGGCCAGTCTTAGCTCCAGGCCTCTCTCAGGCCTGGGCCCTGTGCCCTACTCCAGGGCTCCTCAGACTTTGAGGGTCACGTGAATCGCTGGGGCACCCTGTGAAAATGCAGACGTTGGTTAAGTGGGTCGGGGTGGGGCTGGACTTGCTATTTCTCACCTGCTCCCAGCTACCGCTGGCCTGCAAGCCACACTGGGGGTGTCACAGTCCTTGCTCAGGGAGGCCCTGGATTTTCGGCCCCACCCTCAGAAGCCCAGAGGCCACTGCTTTAGGATGGGTGGGGTGTGGGCAGGGTGTGAGTGGGGAAGCCACTTCAAGAAACCCCAATCTCTGTTCTGGTTCTGTCAGCCATCTAGGACACCAGAGCTGCTGGAACGTTTTATTAAGTTAAGAGGTTCAGGGAGCAGGAGAGAAACACCTTTTGCCTGGCATAGCCTCAGAGGAGGCTGTGGGGCCATGAGGCCAGCTGCTGGCTCCCTCTGTCCCGAGCCCCACGGAACAGGCCGCGTGGCAGGAAGTGTTAGTAGGAGGTAGGGTAGGAAGAGGGTGGCAGGCTCCCGCCTCTCCCCCGCAGAGACAGCCCGCCGTGGCCGCTGCTGCCTGGGCCTCCGCTGACCTCTGGGGCAGGACCACCAGCCCAGAAGCCCAAGCAGAGGGTGGCTGAAGACAGAGCGGGGGACCAGGGTTGGAGGCGCACAGCCACCAGGAATTGCTTTTTTCTTTTTTTAAAGTATGAAGTGTTTTGGAAAAAAAGGAAAAAAAAATCTATATAAAAATCTTTTCACATATAAAATCCTGAAGAAGGTGCAAGGTAAGACCCAGTGCGAGGGGCGCGCTCAGATATGCAGAGTATGTGTGTGCATGTGGACGTGTGTGTGTGTGTGTGTGTGTGTGTGTGTGGTGGGTGCAAGTGCACGTGTGGCCCACAGAGGGTAGGGAGAAAGCTTGGCTTTGGACTTCCATCCAGCAGGGAAGGAGGGCGGCTGCTCCTCCAGGCTGGAGGGTCTGCAGCTGGGCGGGACCTGAAAGACAAGGCGTGGCAGGGCTGAGGCCTGGGCTGCGAGGCTGCGAGGCCACCCCAGGCCGGGCAAGGGTGGTGAGGGGGTCCTTCCACTGCCACCTTGCAGCCCTGAAGGTGCAGCCAGATCTGCTCTTTCCGGCTCCTTCCCAAGTAGCTCAGCCACAGAGTGGCCTCTCCTGTGTGTCTTAAGAAGTCCATGGGGACTTGTCAGAAAGAGGACGTTCCAGGTAGATGTGGCATTGCGAAAGCAAAAATAAGAACACTTTTGGGCAGGTGCAGCAGCTCAGGCCTGTGACCCCAGAACTCTGGGAGACTGAGGCAGGTGGATTGCTTGAGCCCAGGAGTTTGAGACCAGCCTGGGAAACAGGGCGAAACCCTGCCTATACAAAAAGTACAAAAATTATCTGGGCATGGTGGTGGGGGCCTGAGGTCCCAGCCACTCAGGAGGCTGAGGTGGGAGGATCCCTTCAGCCCAGGAGGTTGAGGCTGCAGTGAGCCGTGACCGCACTACTGCACTCCAGCCTGGGCGACAGAGTAAGACCCTGTCTCAAAACAAACAAACAAAACCACTTCGAGCCCTGCTAAGTCCAGAATAAGATAAGACTAACCAGGACGGAGGCCTGGCCTCGGTGCGCAGTGTCCTAGGCTCACTGTGGGGTCAGGGGTGTGCGCACTACATGTGCCTCCAGCCCCAGGGAGGGGTGTGCACTGAGCCGGCTGTGGCTCCACACTGTGCTGCCCAGCTCTGGGGGAAGAGGCTCAAGCTGATGAAGCAGCCTGTGGCCCGGGTCTGATGGGATCTCAGCGACAACCTCGTGTTGCTGCTTTCATCGTCCCTTTCACAGAACAGGAATTGGAGGCCAGAAGAAGGAAGTGCCCTGGCTGAGGTGGCCCAGGGAGTCCTGGGTGTGGGAGAGCCTCAGCCCCTGCCCAGCCTGCAGGGCCCACGCCTCGCACCCACCTCTACTCAGCCAGGCTGTTGCGCATGGACTCCTTCTCCTGCAGGGCGGCCATGGCCAGGCGCAGGTGCTCCTTCAGCTGCTCGATCTCCCGTTCCGACCGCGTCTTGATGTGGCTCAGCTCCACGTAGACATCCTGGTACTTTCCCGAGGTGAAGCGCTTGTCCTGCGCGGCAGGAGGCGGGTATGAGGGGATGAAGCCTCTCCCTCCAGCTCTGCCCGCCTGGCACTTGGGCAGCACCCGCAGCCAGACCTCCCTGTAGCCCCCTTGCTTTATCCATCCAGGTGGCTCCTCCAGGAGGCCCTGGTCTTGGTCTTACCCCTCCCACCTCCCTGGTACCACCCAGGGACACAGGCGTCATTGGCATCCTCATCCTGTTCTGGAGGAGATTTTGCCCAAGACCAAAGGGCAGTGAGTGGTTGGGATGGGAGCCAGGTCAGCCTGGCCGGGTGCTCGGGTCCTTCCTGTGAGTTCACGCCACCTGTTCTTCAAGCACAGTAAACACGTTCTAGTTCACACATGCTTACAGAGTCCACTTCCCGCCCCAAACTGACAGTACCAGGCAGGGACATAGCAGCCAAGGGTGGGCCAGGTGGGCTGCAGACTCACACCTGGGCTGAACCCCAACACACACAACTCCTAGCAATGTGGCTATTCTCACTGGAGTGCGAGGTCCACACAGCAGAGATTTGGGGCTATTTTGTTCACATCTGTCTTCCCAGCACCTAGCACAGTGCCTGGGACACAGCAGGTGCCCAATAATCATCAGTAAATTAAATAATGCTAAATAAATAGAAGCAAGTATGGCCTTGGGCAAGTCACTTCCCCATTCTTAGCCTCAGTTTCCCTGTCAGTGAATGGGGATGACGACACCTACATGGGAGAGGCACAGGAGAGCCTGAGGAAGGATGAGGCAAGTGGAGGGCTTGGCACAGAGCAGGTGCTCACAGGATGGCACCCAGGTGGCTGCAGAGGCCCCCACGGCCCCCACGCCCAGTGGCGGGACCTACCTTCTGCATCATCTGGAGCTCGTCCCGGAGACACTGCACTTCCTTCTTCAGGTACTGGAGTTCGTTCTCTTTTACTCGAAGCAGCACCTGGGGATACAGGTGCCAGGCTGACCCACGGCCAGAAACCAGAGCTACCCTGGTCCACAGTGCCCTGCAGCCTGCCTTCTCTCTGCCTCAGGCTCCTAGAATGCAGCCCCTATCTGCACCAAAACCCTCGACATCCCGGAGTCGGACTCCTCCAGGAAGCCCTCTCTGATTCTCCTGCTTTCCCTTCCTTTATTCTCACCCCTGTCCAGCCTGTGTGAGTGGTTAGCTCACGGTCAACTCTGCTGCAGCCCTCATGCAGCACCAGGCTCTCTCTCTGGGGTGAGGAAGGTGAAAAGAAACCCTACATAAACCTGAGCGGCTGGGCTACCCCACAGGCCACCTCACTATCCCTCCCCAGCCCTGAGGGCCAGGGGCTGCTGACTTGACCAAGGAAGAGACAAGTTCAGCCAGGACTGGGGAGGCTTAAAGGCTCAGACTGGAGCCAGACTGCCTGTTTGAGTTCCAGGCCAGCTGTGCAAGCTCTGGTAAGGTACGTGCCCTCCCTGTGTCTGTCTCCTCATCTGTAAATGCGGACAGTAACAGGAGCTAACGTATGCAACTGTCAGGAAGATTAGATGAGTTAACAGACCAAAAGGACTTCCAGAAGTTCTAGGCAGAGGGTGAGCCTCACCTAGGTGTTAAGAAATAAAATACTAAGGCTGGGTGTGATGGCTCACGCCTGTAATCCCAGCATTTTGAGAGGCTGAGGCGGGCGGATCACTTGAGGTCAAGAGTTCGAGACCAGCCTGGCCAACATAGTGAAACTCCATCTCTACCAAACGTATAAAAAATTAGCTGGGTGTGGTGGTGAGGGCTTGTAATCTCAGCTACTGGGGAGGCCGACTCAGGAGAATCACTTGAGCCGGGGAGGCAGAAATTTCAGTGAGCCAAGATCGTGCCACTGCTCTTCAGCCTGGGTGACCGAGTGAGACGCTGTCTAAAATAAAATAAAATAAAATAAAATAAAATAAAATAAAATAAAATAAAATAAAATACTACAGTGATCCTGCGATCACACACACATATTTTCTTACCCCAATATTTCCCAGTAAGGGAGGTGCTAGGGCCATTTTACAGATGAGCTACTGGGACTCAGAAAGGTGGAGTGACTTGCTATGGTACACAGCAGGCAGGTGATACAACCCAGGTGGGAGGGCGGAATTCTGGCTACTGGATGCACAGTAGATGTTCTGGCCTAGTTAGGCTGGCCCAGCTACAGGGGAACTTGGAGTTCCCATAGCAGGTGATACCCAGCCTGTGGGCGGAGTGCCCCATAGCCCTGGGCCCCAAGAACCACCAGGCTGCCTGGTGCTAGTGAGGGTACTCACCTCCAGCTCACAGGAGCTCCGCTCCTTGCTGCGCCCGCAGCCGTTGCCCATGCCCTGAGAGGCGATGAAGCTGCGTAGCCGGTCTATCTCCTCTGACAGGCAGGCATGCAGCTCCTGGGAGGGGCACAGTAGTCAGGGCAGGGGTGCCAGGACCCACCCACGTTCTCCCAACCCGGGGCCAGGCCCACCTGGTTGTGGCGCAGCAGCTCCTGGCCCTCCTTCTGGCAGCGGCGCAAGGTGTGCTCGCGCTCCTCAGCCTGCTGCGTCAGCGCCCCAATCTCCAGGCACTTCTGTGAGTACTGCTCCGATAGCACCTGCAGCTCCCGCTTCAGTGCCTCCACATCTGACCTGCCCCAGAGGAGGAGCAAAGGACAGCATGGGTTACCTTGCCCCTGCCAAGCCTGGAGTCCAGTCATGGCAGACTCAAAGCATCCCAGAACTCTGGGGCTCCCTCTCTAGGTTTGCCTTCAGTCTGCTGTGGGGCTGTGAACCAGTGACGGCCTCTCTGGATTGCAGGTGTTTCCCCTATGAGAGAGAGTGGCTTGGAGGAGCATATCTTTAAAGCCCCCAAAGCCTCAATATTCTGATACTGTGCTCTGGGGCAGGGAGAGACCTACTGGTCAACAGTGACACTGCAGTCCAGCTCTACGGGAGACTAAAGGGGTGAAGAGGTGGGTGGAGGCCAGGACCGGCCAAGACAAGAAGGCGCCTGAAGAACTGTCTGTAAGCACTGGCATGGGGTCTGCCTAAGGACTTTCTCCTTCTGTTTCTTGCATCCATGACTGGTGCAGGAATCTCAGCTAGGGGCAAACTGATGTGTCCTCTGCCAAGGGATCTCAGCACAGTTCCTCAACTCATAACCATTAGGGTGGGCAGCTGGGCCCAGCATCATCTTACTGGTGCTGCTTCCGGAGGCCATCTGGGCCCTGCTGGAGACTCCGTGTTTTGCTCAGCTCTCGGCTCAGCTCTTCCTGGTAGGCCTTCTTCATGGCTTCAATGGCTGGAAGCAGGGCAGAGAGGCAGAAGAGAGACTGGAGGGGGGTCAGCAGCACCAAGTGCCACCTGCTCTGAGGCGCCACATGTACTGGTGGAGACAGGACCAAGAAGCCATGTGCAAAGAGCACTGAACCAGGAGTCCAGAGCAGCCCAGGCTGTTTCATAAACTGAGTGGCTTTGGGTAAGTTGCTCAACCTCTCTGAGCCCATCTATTAAGGGAAGATAATCCTGTTGGATGGACCCTGCTTGGGAGATACCTCAGTGTCTGACTACTGGTACCTCCTGTTCTAGTGATTTCTGGGTAGGACCCCACACAGTACACCCTCCCTGCAGACTCAGAGGGCTCTCAAACAAGGCCTATCTGCTTTGCCCAGCCTGGTGGTCAAGAGCTCAGGCTCCAGAGTTGGCATAAGTCTATGTGACTTAACCCCTCATGCCTCAGGTCCCTTATCTGGAAAACAGGGATAACAGAGTACCTTTCCTCCATGAGGTTATTGGAAGATGTGTGTGAAGCATTTAGAACAAAGCATGGCTCAGGGTAAATGCCCCAACATTAGCTCCTGCTGGCTTTATCCTCAGACTGTGAGCTCCGAAGGACAAAGGTGGAGGTTTTTTCCCACTCAGGGTTGTTGTGAGGATTAAACAAGCCACACCCATAGTTTTATCCACAATTCTAAGATCCAAAACCTCTGAACGTTGTAAGTTTCTCATAATTCATTTTTTTTGGATGGAGTCTCGCTCTGTCACCCAGGCTGGAGTGCAGTGGCACAATCTCAGCTCACTCCAGCCTCCGTCTCCTGGTTCAAGAGATTCTCCTGCCTCAGCCTCCTGAGTAGCTGGGACTACAGGTGCATGCCATTATGCCCTGCTAATTTTTGTATTTTTAGTAGAGATGGGGTTTCACCATGTTGGCCAGGCTGGTCTCGAACTCCTGACCTCATGTGATCATGGCCTCCCAACGTGCTGGGATTACAGGCATAAGCCACCACATCCAAGCTCTGGTAACTCTTTTGGCGGCAATCCCCACCCCGAATGGACATGAGGCTATTAATGGTCTCTGTTATTCCACTTAAGTGTGATTTTTATCCATTTCACAGCAGAAACCCTAGTACTAGATTACAGGGCAAAGTCCAGACTCTGCTGAGGGGATGGCATCTCTGACACATGCACCTGCAATGGCCATCTTCCTAAAATGCAGAGCACACTGGCCCCAGGGCTGGATTCGAGTGCACGAGCACTTGGCACAGCACTGGCAGG
Source organism: Plecturocebus donacophilus (assembly GCA_004027715.1). Taxonomy (NCBI): domain Eukaryota; kingdom Metazoa; phylum Chordata; class Mammalia; order Primates; family Pitheciidae; genus Plecturocebus; species Plecturocebus donacophilus. Next base: position 63,686 of record PVKP010001386.1, on the reverse strand, counting down.
TTGCGAGCTCCAGATCATGTGACATTGGCCATCATTCCTATTCTTCTGCAAACCCCTAGTGGGTGCCTAGGAATGTGCCAGGCACGCAGCAGGTGTGCAGTGGACAAGAGCGGAGGGAACTGCCTAGGATGAAGGGTGCTCCTGTGGGGAAGACATGGGGCCCAGTGCCTGGCACACAGCTGGGGTGGACAATACTCACACCTTCCCTTGCCCTCCCCGAGGTCTGGCCTATGTGCCCAGGGAGGAGTCACTCATATGAGGACAGGGATGCAGCTGGTCAGCCTCTCCCTGCAGCATGTGGGCCGCATGTGGCTTCAGGCAGATTCTCTGGTGGCTGCAGGCCCCTGAGCGGGAGGAGTCATCACTCACGGTAGTGGTGGTGTTGGGGGTGGGGAGGGTGTCTTTTTTTTGTTTTTGTTTTTTGAGACAAAGTTTCACTCTTATTGCCCAGGATAGAGTCCATGGCGCAATCTCAGCTCGTGGCAACCTCCACCCCTCAGGTTGAAGTGATTCTCCTGCCTCTGCCTCCCGAGTAGCTGTGATTACCAGCATGCGCCACCATGCCTGGCTAATTTTGAATATTTTTACTAGAGACGGGGTTTCTCCATGTTGGCCAGGCTGGTCTTTAACTCCTGACCTCAGGCGATCTGCCGACCTTGATCTTCCAAAGTGCTAGGATTACAGGTGTGAACCATCGCACCTGGCTGGGGAGGGTGTCTTTTACTGCCTCAGTTTCACCTTTTCAAGTAGGGGCTACAGGCCAGTTCTGGGGGCTTCCAATCCCTGCTGACCCTTACCCCAAATGTGGCACTGAGGCCCCTACCTCTTATTTGATAAAATCCTCCCTAGTTTGGCCAGGAGGAGCCTCAGTGGGGAGGCTGAGGGCTCAGCCCACTGTGCCCCATCACCAGGGTCCATACCTGAGGCCGTGGCTGCTGTCTCCTCGGCCAGGAGCCACTCCTTCTCCTGCTGTAGCCGTTGCAGTTCCCGCTCGTGGTGCCGCTGCAGCTCCTCCATCACCTGCTGGTGCGAGGACTCCATCTCTGCCAGGCTGCGCTCACATGCCTCCTGCGGGCCGGAGGCCAGGGTGTCAGGGGCTGCCCATTCCTCTGGGACAGTGGCCCTTTCCCAGACTCCAGAGAAGGCTCAAGGGCAGGTGCACCACCTCTTCCTGGGCCCCAGCACCTCCAGCTTGCACCTGCTCCTCCTCCAACCCCCACCCCACGGCTCCTCGTTCACAAACCTCACCTTGTCACTCCTGCCTCAAACCCTCCAGGGACTCCCTGTCCTACAGAGTCAAGTCCCTGCTCCCATGGCTGACATTTGTGGTCTCATCCCCGACCCTTCTCTGCCAAGCGATCTTGTAGTTATGGTTACAGCACGTTCACACCTCTGAGCTTTAGCTCATGCTATTCCCACTGCCTGGAACGCTTTTTTGGCAACTTTACCTCCCTGGGGAATTACTGATCTGCAACCCAGTTTAAATGTCTCTCCTAGCAGCCTCTCCCCTGCCTCAGAAGGTTCTGCTTCTGCCAAACCATAAGTTCCCTGAGACTGAGAACACCTGACTGGTGTAGTCCCCAGGGTCTAGGCCAGGGCCTGACATGTGGCAGGTGCTCAGAAAATGAGCTTAAACTGATGACATAATACAAAATAAGGCTTAGTAGGCAAGATGGGCAAGTATCTCAAAGACTAGTAATACCCACTGCTGGGAGTGTCCGCCGTGACGGTGTGTGTGAGAGGGGTGGTCCGGTGGCATCATCACATTTTGTGACCCTACTGGCTGACCTAGCAGGTCCACACCTTTTCTGATCCCACAGAAAGTCACATGTGTACAGACACTCCTGGAACAAGGGTATTTCTTCCCTACGGCAAGGTTGGTAACAGATGAAAACTGGAAACAATCTAAATGCCTATCAGGGGAACTCTTGAATAAATGATGGGATTGAGCTTTACAATTTTTTTTTTTTTTGGAGACAGAGTCTCGCTCTGTTGGCCAGGCTGGAGTGCGGTGGCATGATTTCGGCTCACTGCAGTCTCTGCCTCCCGGGTTTAAGCAATTCTCCTGCCTCAGCCTCTCAAGTAGCTGGGATTACAGGCAACCACCACCACGCCCGGCTGATTTTTGTATTTTTAGTAGAGACGAGGTTTCACCATGTTGGCCAGGCTGGTCTTGAACTCCTGACCTCATGATCCACCCACCTTGGCCTCCCAAAGTGCTGGGATACAGGCGTGAGTCACGACGCCCGGCCTAGACAGAGTTTTTATGTGGATGCTGTAGAAAAAGATCCCAAAATCAGGTAGTGAAAGTTGGCTTCTGACACACGTGGTATGATCTCACTGACGGGAACAAATATATACAGACCTGTCCGTCCCAGTCCTTGGACACAAAAACACAGAAAAGGTAGGGAGGAGATTGTGGGGGGCAGAATGACAGCTCCCCAAAGTTGTCCACATCCTACTCCTAGGATCTGTGACTGTCATGTTACGTGGCAAAGAGGAATTCAGACTGCCAAGGGAATTAAGGTTGCTAATCAGCTGACCTTAAAATTGGGAGATTATCCCAGATTATCCCTTGAGCCCAGTGTAATCACAAGGGTCCTTAAAAGTGGATGAAGGGGCAGAAGCAGAGTTCAAGGGAGGTGTGACCAGGAAGGGATGGTCAGAGTGATGTGGCGGGAGAAGGACTCAAATCCCCTCTGCAGGCTTTGAAGATGAAGGAACGGGCTGAGAGCCAAGGAACCTGGGTGGCCACCAGACGAGATGCCACAGGCACCTGCAGAGGAACACAGTCCTGCCTCGGCTGCAGCGCGGCAAGACCCACGTTAGACTTCTCGCCTGCAGAAGCGTGAGGTAACACATGTGCATTATTTAGGCAGCTGTGGTGACCGGTTACAGCTGCCACAGGAAACTGAGAGGCAGGCAAGGCAGCGGCAGCCACCGACGTGACCCTGGGGTGGCAGCTGGCAGCGGAAGGAGTGTGAGGGTGTTGATTTCTAACCTTTCAATTTGTTTGAATTATTTTTGAAAATGTAAATATGTTTTTTATATAATTAAAAAAATGTTTGAGGTAATTAAAAAGGGAAGGGAAAGAAAAGCCAGGGAAGAAACCGAGGCGCAGAGGGCCAGATGAGGGGCTGTCTCCCCACACACAGGCCGCCTCCCTGTCCGGCAGCCCCCACCTGGGCTGCAGGGGATGATATGATGGAAGGGTGAGGGCCAAGAGCTTCAAGTGGGGACAGGGGTGGCTGTCCCTCTGTATGTCTCCCCGCTTAGGACAACAGAACATGGCTTTGGATCTCAGAAGGGGGTCCTCATCCTGGCTGCATCTCAGAGTGAACCTGAACAAGCCCCTCGCCCCTCTGAGCTTCAGTCTCGGCATCTGTAAAGCAGGTCTCACAGGACCAGCCCCCGAGGCTCCCTGGGTACGGGACAGGAACCCTGTGCACAGAGGGAGACCGTATGCCAGCTGCACCCACCAGTGGGGAGCCCAGCAATGTGGGGGTGGGGACTGAGCTTCTGAAAAGGGCCAGATCAGGCAGGCAGACCTGGCAGCTCAGGGGTGCAGGGGCTGATATCGGGAGGTGGGACCCAGCTGATGAAGAGGGACTCCTAGGCGGCCAGGGAATGCTCTGTGACCTACCTTCCTGAGTGGCCCAAGGTGTCCTGATTCTGGCTGCTGCCTCTAACATGCACATCAAGGTAGATAAAGAAATGCCTCTGTCACCCACCACAACAGTGGGGAAGGGTCCTTTACCAGACATCCAGTGGGTGAAGCCCCAGACCACCTGACAGCTGTCCCACAGCGGCAAACCCCCAAGCCCTGAAGGAAGGGCACCCACTCAGCCTGAGACACCGGCTGGGGAATCCCTCCCCAGCTGTCACTCCTCCAGGTCCACTGAGTTTCCAGCTGCCTCCTCCCACGCCTGAGGGCGATACAGGTGACTCAGCTCCTCTTCTCTGACGCCCTCCGCATCCTGGGTCACTCCTCCACCTGCCTGGTCTTCAGCTCTATTTCCCAATTACTCCCTTCTCCCCTCCCACCTGTTCCCCCTGCCCATGCCACTCTAATGGGATAAAATGCTGACAGCCTTTGGTGTACCCAGAGGGGCATGTGGGGACCAGAACGCCTGGATTCCAGACACAGGTCTGCCCACAGCTCAAAGATCACACCCTTCTGTGGGCCTCAGTTTTGCCACCTGTAAGCTGAGAAGCCGCAGCAGTGCCTTTCAAACTTCACTGTAGTGGCAGAGCCTTTATCCAAAGGAAATCTAAAGCTGGCTCTGTGAGTAAAATGGACAAAGATAGGCCGGTGCAGTGTTCACACCTGTACTCCCAGCACTTTGGGAGGCCAAGGTGGAAGAATCACTTGAGCCCAGGAGTTCAAGACCAGTCTGGGCAACACAGTGAGACCTTTTCTCTATAAAAAAAAGTTTTTTAATTAGCCAGGCATGGTGGTGTGCACCTGTGGTTCCTACTCAGGAGGTTGAGGTGGGAAGACTGCTTGAGCCCTAGAGTTCGAGGCTGCAGTGAGCCATGACTGTGCCACTGCACTGTAGCCTAGGTGACAGGGAGAGACCTCATCTCTAAAAAAATAAAAATAAAATAAAATGGAGAAAGATGAAGCTGCTCTGATTATAGGTGGGTTCAAATGGGCGCCAGCCCCACCCACCCAGAAAGCAACCCCTGGAGCGCCTTAGAACAGAGTGTGTGAAAGCCCCCTGGTTGGGCTTTCTGAGGTCCTCCCACCTGCCTCATCTGGGGTGTTGGGCCCCCAACTTCCCTCTCTGCCCTGGGGAGGGACTACAGTGCACAACACTGGCCTCTCCCCTGCCCCTCCCCAGGACAGGGTAAGCCCCCAGGCTCACCCTCTGTGTCCCACCCCTGCTCCTCTGCCTTCCACAGATCTGGTCATCCAGTCCTAAATTCTCCTTCCTCCAAACCCCTGACATTCACCCTCCTATAGCCACTAACCTAGTGCCTTATACCTGGCCCTCTCCCAAGCCTCCTCCACTCCAACATCACTTTCCTGACATCACTATCTGACCCCAAACTTCCAAAAGTCTATGGAGTGGGCCCCCCCCTTTTTTTTTTTTAAAGATAGATTCTCACCGTCACCCAGGCTGGAGTGCAGTGGCAGGATCTCAGCTCACTGCAACCTCTGCCTTCCGGGTTCAAGCAATTCTGCCTCAGTCACCAGAGTAGCTGGGATTACAGGCACACACCACCACACCCTGCTAACTTTTGTTTTTTGTTTTTGTTTTTTTTTTTAGTAGAGAGGGGGTTTCACCTTGTTGACCGGGCTGGTCTCAAATACTTGACCTCAAGTGATCTGCCTACCTCAAACTCCCAAAGTGCTGGGATTACAGGTGTGAGCCACCATGCCCAGCCAGAGCTTCTAAGTCTTAGCTCAGCACTGGAGGCCTCCACAATAGGCACCAACCAGCCTTTTTTCTCATGCGCCAGACAATACCTTCCTGAGAGCCCCCTCATGTGACCTCCCCTTGGAAACTTCTAGAAGGCTCCTCCTGCCTGGGGCCTGTATCTCAGCCTTCTTTTCTACTTTAGGTTATGGTGTACTGACTGCAGACAGTTGATTGTCAAATTTTTAGAAATTCTGTAATGTAGTTGTTAAGCACAGCCAACAAAAATTAAATTTATATACTTATAGTTAACTACATTAAAGACAAGGTAATGGATACTCAAATTTATTACTTTCTAATTATTTCACTGTTTTATTATGTGTGCTCTTGAGGTCAGTCACACCTATTGTATCTGCATGGTGGAAATCCTATAGAATGATCTGACATCTCTTCTCAACTCTGTGTCCAGGGACTTCATGCTGATAACGCAGCATCAGCCACAATGGGAGTATTCACACCATGGAATTGGTAAACGATACACAGCAGGGCTTGATTTATTGTTTGGTTGATTGTCTAGACTTAAGCAAGTGATAAGAAAATGCTAATAATGCAGACTGAACTTAAAAATGTGTCATAGCTATAACCATTACATTGTAAACAGAACAAAGAATTGCAAAAATATTCACAATAGGATATTCTCAGATATTCTTTTTTTATTTTTTTTTATTTTTAAAGATGGGGTTTCACCATGATGGCCAGGCTGGTCTTGAACTCCTGAGCTCGGGTGATCCACCCACCTCAGCCTCCCAAAGTGCTAGGATTACAGGCGTGAGCCACCTCGCCCGGCCCAGATATTCTTAATAAAAAACAACTGTCAGATTTAGCAAAGAAGTCACCCACAACATGGACCAGTAAAGTTTCGACAAATGTCTCGTCATCTTACTCATTACCATAGAGAAAAGTGTCAACCAGTATACATGTTGAAACAACCCGTTTGTAAATTAGTTGTGGATACAAGAGTATGGAAAAATCACTGAGAGCATTCTGAGAAAAATCCATTTGCTATATGGAATTCACAATAAAATTATATATTGGTAAACTGTGTACTAAACATGGTTTTTATTGGTAACATTTATAATCAACTTATATATGTGTACACAAACTTTTTTTCTAGATAGTTTGTCCTAGTTGTGACAACCAAAATTGTTCCCAGACACAGCCAAATGTCCCCAAGGAGGATAAAATGGACCCAGTTAAGAACCACTGTCCTAGGCAGACGGTGCATTCTGAGGGGCACTGGAGACTCCCCGGTCCTGCAGACCTCCTTGTGTGGGGCCTCGGCCTGGTGGGCCTCGGAGGATTTCCCTGTGTTCAGGGAGTGACTCCTGGGGCCACTGGCTCCCACTTCCACGGGGGAAGGGTCTGAGTGCAGAGTGTCACACGGGGACTCACAGGCTCTGCAGTCAGCTGGACCCTGGCTCAAATCCCACCTTTGACCCCTGCAGGCAGGGTGGCCTCAGGCAAGTCACATAATCTCTCAGAGCTCAGTGGCCTTGTCTGTAAAATGGGCACCGTGATCACGCCCACCAGCTGTGGGGAGATTAAACGAGATGACGCATGTCAAATGCCTCACAGGGGTTCCAGCACACACAGGAAGGGCTCCCAAAATTTCAGCTGTTTTCTGGTAACACCACAATCAGAAACCTGCCCCTTCCCCCAAACAAACAGCCCCCCAGCCTTACCTGTGAGATGTAGCCCGGAGGGATGTAGCCGTCCTCCTGGGATCTCGGTGCACTCTGAGGAGCCTCCCCTTGGAGACGCCATGCCTCCAGCTGGGCCCGAAGAGCCTGAACCTACGAGGGAGGAGGGTGATCAGTGGGGCCTGGAAGCCTGGGCGGGGCTGGTGGAAGGCAGTGAGGAGCCCGCAGGCTGCCAGCTCCATACGGATGCAAGCCCAGTGTCCCTGGGAGGCTTAGGAATGGCTCAGGGTTTGAAAAGGGGGCAAGTAGCCCTGGAGTGAGATGGGGCCTGGGGACACGCTGGGCTGCTTCCTGGATGGTCAGGTCAATGACCTGGGAGAGCCTTGGCCCAGAGAAGACTAGACAGGGTTGGGAACAGGAAACTGTGGTCACAGATATTTACACATCATGTAGGTGACAGAGGAAACATCTTTGAGCCTCAGTTTTCTCGCCAGTAAAGGTGCACCCTAGGGGTGGAGGCCGCCGTGAGGATTCCATGAGTCAGTGCAGGCAGAGAGGCCATGTGCACAAGATAATAAACACAGTAACGGTCTCTCCCTTCTTCTTGATTTAAGACAAGGTCTGGCTCTACTGCCCATGCTAGAGTGCAGTGGCTTGGTCTTGGCTCACTGTAACCTCGCCTCCTGGGCTCCAGGCATCCTCCCACCTCAGCCTCCCAAGTAGCGGGACTATAGGTGCGCACCAGCACACCCAGCTAAATTTTGTAATTTTTGTAGACATGGAGTTTCACCACATGGCAGATTGGTCTCGAACTCTTGGGCTCAAGTGACCCTCCCACCTTGGCCTCCCAAAGTGTTAGGATTACAGGTGTGAGCCATCGTGCCTGGCAGGTCTCTCCCTTCTTTTCCCACTTCACTTCTCTGTGGTCGCTAAGGGCAGAACTAGGGGAAAAACAAACAAAACCAAACCAAACTACTAAGGTCTAAGGAAGAAGATTCTTGTTCACAGGAGTGTAGGGTATACACTCACAGCAGATCAGGGGTGAGCTCCCCATCCCTGCAGGAGTCCAAGACAAATGACAGGGCATGAATGCAGGGACTGGAGGGGCGCAGGGGCGAGGGGTCTCCTAGAGAGGCAGCCGTGGGGCCTACCTCTTTCTCCAGTGCCTCATGGCTGTCACTTTGGGGCCCCCGGCGCTCTCCGCGGCTTTGGTTGAGCAGGGCAGTGAGTGGCACCCGCTTATTCTCCCGCAGAGGCAGCTTCTCCAGCTCCTGCCACTTCTTCTCGATCTCCTCACTGAGCCTGCTCTGCTGGTCCTCAGTCAGGGGGGCACCCAGGCCCCGGCGCGGCCCCTCACCAGCGGGCACCTCTGGGGCCCTGCTGTCTGTGGCCTCAAACCACTTGCGCCGCTCCTCAGAGCGCTGGGCCAGGTCCCGCTCCAGCTCCTCCTGCTTGGCCAGGCGGTCAGGAGCACGGGCCGGGGTGCGGACCCGCTGTGGGGAGGCCTGGGTCAGCGGGGAGAGCTCCACGTAGTCCAGGGCCTGCCGCTGCCCGTCCGCCTTCCGGGGGCCACCCCGGCTGATGACCTCAGAGCCTGCCCGCTGCTCCCCTGCCTTCAGGGGGCCCTTCTGGGTGCTGTAGCTGTGTAGCGTGTTCTCCTTATTAGAGTCCGAGAGCCTAGGGCACCAGCAGAGCCACGTCAGGTGGGTCCTCTCCCACTCAGTCCCACAACAAGCTCTTCTGGAGTGACACCTGTGTGCCAGGCCCTGTGCCAGGGGCTGGAGACAGACCCCAGGGAAGGAAGCAGCCTGACCTGAACTTCCTGGCTAACAGACCCCAGGAACATCCCAGCTCCACCACTTGACATCTTAGGGGCCCGCCAGGACACCTGGCTTCCCTTTTCCCCCTTCTTGTAGGTTTCTCAAGGGACAGGGTCTCACTCTTTTGCCCTGGCTAAAGTAGAGTGGTAAGATCATAGTTCACTGCAGCCTTAGATTCCTTAGCGTAAGTGATCTTCTTGCCTCAGCCTCTGGAGTAGCTGGGACTATAGTCATGCACCACCACGCCCAGCTACTTTTGTATTTTTAAGTAGAGATGGAGTTTCATATGTTGGTCAGGCTGGTCTCGAACCCCTGACCTCGTGATCTGCCCGCCTCAGCCTCCCAAAGTGTTGGGATTACAGACGTGAGCCATCATACCCGGCTGCAATTCTCTTTATCCACAGTAATAGCTGAGTATGAAGTCACCCTGCCAAAAACTACACTTCCCAGTGTTCCCGCAGCTGCTTGTAGTCATGTGAATACAGGAGGCCAAGTGGGTGTGTCAGGTGGCTCCTCTGAAAGGGCAGATTGTGGCCCACAAAGTGCTCTGGCCACATCCTTGCACATGTACAGACATCACAAAAATACAAAAATTAGCCGGGCATGGTGGCGCGTGCCTGTAATCCCAGCTACTCAGGAAGCTGAGGCAGGAGAATCGCTTGAATCCAGGAGAAGGAGGTTGCAGTGAGCCAAGATCGTGTCATTGCACTCCAGCCTGGCGACAGAGCAAGACTCAGTCTCAAAAAAATTAAATTTAATTAAAAAAATACCACACTCTGTTCCCACTGCCCAGCAGCTCCAAGTCCCAGCCCCCCATGGCCATCTGGGGTTTATACTGTGGGGGGCTCTCTCACTAGGTAACTCAGCTCTCCTGCCCCAATGCCCGTGGCAGCCTCCAGAGGGAGTGGGCTCCCCATCCCAGGAGGCATGGGTGCCGACGCCGAACTACTTAGCCACCCCTTCCCAACACAGGGTTAGACACAGCCCCCATGGCAGAGACAGAACAGCCCTCTAGCAGGGGCTTTTGACTCACAGGATCTCCTTCAAAGAGAAGGCATCCCATCCATCACATGTGAGAGGCAGATCAAACCTCACACCCTCAGTGTATTTCAGGATGATGCCAAGAATGCTCACTGCTCTCTTCCCATGTGTGGATAGAGAAACAAGGGCCCAGAAGGCAAAGCCCTCAGGTGAATGCCTAGAAACCTACTCACGGATGCAAGGCCAAGTGCTTCCCCCAAGGCCCCAGTCCAGCTTAGTACGTACTTGGTGACATCTGGGGCTGAGGTTGGACGCACGGTCTTTCTCAGAGCCTCAATCCAGTTCCGCCGGATGCCTGAGGTCATGGCCGACAAGGTATAGACAGCATCCTTGGTCTGTAAGGCCACCACACAGGTAGGTTGCCACATGGCCAGCCCCATGTCTCTCTCCCCACCATGGACCCCCGGGAGGCTGACCCTTCCTTCCCAGGAGGCGTCTTAAGGTCGAGTCTGGGGTGGGCATGGGATACAAAACCTCCCTTCCATTGGCCTGGGAGGAGCCCTGATGGCTCTAACGTCTTTCCACATATGCTAAGTGTTGGCATCACAGCTCTGTCTGGCTCTGAGGACAGTGTCTCTGGGTAAATGAATGACAGGGATCCAGCTTCCATGGTGAGCCACGTTCAATACCAAAACCTCCCGCAGGGGCCTCCAGCCATGCTGCCCACCACCAGCCCCCAAGCTGCAGCAGCCTCACGTGGATCTGGAAGCCATAGTTGCGCTGCACCGCATACTCAGTGACATCCGTGCAGGAACGCAGGTCGATCTCACCATCCAGCTCATCTGCCTGGAGCAGGAGGGCCCACTGTGGTCCACATGGGCCCTGGCGTGACCCACCCCACTGACTCCAGCCAGGCCACTCCAAGCCCTTCTGGGGGTTCATCAATACACCCATGGGCTCACCTCCTCAGCAGTGGAGTCTCTGTAATATTTGAGGCTTGAATCTGTCAGCACAAACCAATGCTTCTTCCACTGCGAAGTAGAGGTGGTGGTGAGCGAGGGGGAGGGAGGCTGCAAGGAGGGTGGAATGAGAGAGCCAGTGTGTGCGATTGCACAGGTGTCCTGGGTGGATGCCAAACTATGCTGCACACAGCGGGTGGAGAAGTGGAAAATGCTGATTTGAGACCTGGCCCCTCCATTTCTTCTCTGAGCCTCAGAGGCAGCATCTGTGAAATGGGCTGGCTTCCCCTCCATAACTACCAAATGGGCTGGCTTCCCCCCTCTTTCCTTCTTGGAGCCCTTTTTAAGATGGCCAAGGCTCCTGAGGCACCCTGGACCCAGTGCAGACACAGGGAGGGGTGATGACCTGTGTAAGCAGGTCAGGGACTCAGCGGGGCCAGGACTTCAAGTCTATTTCCATATTCCCGAGATCATCACCATGGTCAGGGACAACAGTCCCTCGGGGAGTAGGACTGGATGGAGCCTTGGGGTAGGGGTAGGAGTGAGTGCCAGGCACGATCTGCTTTTTTTTTGAGACGGAATTTCGCTGTTTGTTGCCCAGGCTGGAGTGCTGTCTGTGCGATCTCAGCTCACTGCAACCTCAGCCTCTCAGGTTCAAGCAATTCTCCTGTCTCAGTCTCCTGAGTAGTTGGATAACAGGTACCCACCACTACCCCTGGCTAATTTTTGGTATTTTTAATAGAGACAGGGTTTCACCATGTTGGTCAGACTGCTCTCAAACTCCTCACCTCAGGTGATCCGCCCAACTTGGCCTCCCCAAGTGCTGGGATTATAGGCCTGAGCCACCACGTCCGGCCACACGGTCTGCCTCTTGATCTGCAGGCTGGCTACCTGCATGTGCAGTGGGTGAGAACGCACTAACCTGTACGTTTAGGATTTGTGATTGGGTACATTCCTGCAGTGCCTGTCTCTGCTCCAGCTGGGGGTTAGATTGGCAGGACACGTAGGAAAGGGGTGGGGGTGCCAGAACAGCCCGATATTATGCCAAGCCCAGCCCACCTCTGGGCTTCTGGAGACTCCACTGTAATCCCAGTCTCGGCCCGCCTACTGCCAGGGTCAGTGCATGTCACCTGGTCCCCAGTCCTCCCGGGGTTCCCTCGCATCACCAAGCCCTGTCTGTGCTGTTGGGTGTTTCAAGTACTTAGTTTTCTCTCCTCAAGAAGAGGGTGAGTTTTCAGGGGGCATGCAAGGATGACACTTTCTACTTCTTTCCACATTGTCTCCCTGAGAACAAGGTTTTGCACCCAAGAGTTCCCTTGCTCACTGTGTGCCTTTAGGCAAGTGTCTCCACTTCTCTGAGCTTCAGTCTTCTGACCCATAAAGGAAGGCTACTAAGAAGTCCCTATGCCTGGCGTAGGTCCTTCACGGGAGGTGGAGGTTGCAGTGAGCCAAGATTGAGCCACTGCACTCCAGCCTGGGCGACAGAACAAGACTCTGTCTCAAAAAAAAAAAAAAAAAAAAGAAGTCCCTAGACCTTCTGGTGAGGTGAGAAGTGCCTGACCCTCTCTTGCATGTATGGCTGTCATGGCCCTCGGCATAGGCATGGACACCAGGTCATTGGGTTTGTTCTGGGAGGCTGGGCCTCTTAGAACCATTCTGCTCTCACTGAGTGAACTGAGTTGCTACTGCAGGCCTCAACTGCCTCTCTGTAAAGTAGGACAGGGGTTCTATGCCAAGTGGTTTCTTTAGCTTTTCCAGGCCTAGCCTATGACTGTCTGAGATGGAAGCTGGGTGGAGCGCCATGGGCCTCAGGTGTGCCGAGTTCTAAGCCTGGATCTGCCCAGGTGCTTCTAGGCCTGGAAGAGACTGACACCCTTGTGCGCCTGTCTCCTGTCTGTGCACCAAGGGGTTGGGCTGGCTGAACTCCCAGGGCCCTTCCAGCTCGGACATTCCAGAACCCTGTGATAGAGGATGAGTAATGGCCAGCTCTGGGTGGGGCCCGTAATCCCTCTGCCCTCCGGGGACCCTGGGTGGGGAGGCTGGGAAGGGGTCACTGGCCAGGTGCCAGCCTTTGTGTGAGCCTAGAGAGCAGCCGCCAAGGGCGGCGGGCAGGCAACGGGTAGGGAAGGCTGTGGGCTGGAGGGAATTAAACATGTGGGCCGGAAACACAATGAAATCCCCTTTGGCTTGGAGCCCTCCCCGGCATGCAGGCTGCACACAGACCGGAGCGGCAGGCGCATGCAGGGCCAGGGTGGGGAGACGCTCCCGCCCAGGCAGGGTGGGCAGGGAGCCAGCCTGGCAGCTGAAAGAACAGAGCTGGGAAATGGCCACTGTCCCTGCTGGTTCCAAGGATACATATGCCACAGGAAAGGAAGGGTCTTTAGCTGAGCCCACAGTAAGTGCCAGGGGCTGTTGGCACCTGTACACGCTTGATCTCTGTGACTTTGTTATCCACCTGGAAAGAATCGCCATTATCCTTTATGCCCATGTCACAGATGTGGCCACTGAGGCCTAAAGGAGGCTGTGACTCAACCCCAACCAGTGGGGCTCCAGGTGGGTGAAACTCCAGCACCTGTGCCCTGAGCCCCGCCCCCTCAGCCCAGGCTTTAGGAATCTGTGTCTCGGGCCAGACAACTTCAATCAGCCCTTCCACCCAAGACCCTCTACTCCCAGCCAGGCTCCTACTGAGGTGGGAGGGCCAAGAGCCTTTTGATGAGATCAAGGGATGGGGCACTGGGTGTGAGGGGCTAGACGGCCCCTACCCTGATCCTTTTTACACACTGCAGACTGCTCCAGGAGGCAGAAGTCTGATGGCAGCCCCTGCCCCCAGGGTCCTCACACCAGACCTGGCCCCCACCCCCACCCCCAGAAGCCAGGGACAGCTCAGCCTCCTGGCCTGCAGGGGCCTGACATCAGCACAAGCCAGACTCCTCCCGTTCCGCCTTGGTCCTCCTACCTCTCCAGGCTCATCCAAGATTGACATCCATCCCTTCTTGAAGTTGAGCAGATCGGGCTGTGGGGAGAGGAGGAGGGAGGTGAGTCGGGGCCAGCAGGAAGCTGACGGGGGCTGGTGAGGGGGACATGCTGCACCCACCCTTCCCCCAAGTCCTGTGGGACCGAACTCCTAGGAGGCCAGCCAAGAGGGCTAAGGGCCTAGGTAACCCCCAAGTCCAAGCAGGCTCTCTAGCCACTGAGGCAGACCTAGCCCCTTTCCTGATAGCGGCACTTGGAGAGCTGAGAAGTTGGGCTGGGTGGGTGGCACACTCACCCAGATGTCCCAGGGCCCTCCCTCCAGTCCCCTCACCCAAGAGTGGGAGAGAGGGGCTGGGAGGACTCTGCCTGTAAAGAGACCTCCTGAGAGCTCAGAGGGCAGCCCAGACCAGTGGCACTGCGCAAACTGTCCAGTTCCTCCCTCTGATGAGGACCAGGTGGCCTGAGGAGACCACGCGTCATGCTCCTGCCTAGCCTGCCCCAAGGGCCCTCCTGTGGCCCCACCAGTCCTGCCCTTCCCTTGGCTCCAGGAGACTATGAGAGGTAGAGCCAGTCGCAGGCTGGAGTCAGGAATTCTCTGGTCCCCTCCAGATCTATTTGGGAAGCTAGGGCACCTCAGTCTCAGCAAGCCCTACCTTCTGGGTGCTGCCCAGAGGGGCACAGCCCCGGGGTCTGGGGGCTGCTAGCTGCAGCATGTTCCATGGGGGCTGTGCCAGGCACCCCACCCAGGCCTAGATAAAGAAGTTGCTCATCCCAGTATTTTTCTCCCCATGTCCATCTGGTGGGTGTCAACTACCAGACCCTCCCTGCCTGCTGGGGAGACCTCTCTCATCTAAGTCCTGGTCCCTCTGCGGTCTCAGCTCCTGCCACCAGGTGGGAGGAGGTGGCCACCTGTTGCCATGGCTCTAAGCCTACCTATCAGCACCTACATCAAGGCCTCACTAGGCCAAGGTGTCTGGTTGCGTGCAGAGAGCGGGTGGCATGGCTCAGTGGGGTGGGCGGTGACAGTGGTAGCTGGAAACCAGAGCCACCTTGCCTGGCCACCTCTCCTGACCCACCCTCCTCCCATGGAGTCCCTTCTCAGGTAGAGAGAGTGGACCAAGGGGGGCTTGGGGCAGCTGAAGATCCAGAACCCCCCACAGCCACGGTGGGCAGTCCCAGTAGGATGGCATCCCAGCCCCTCCCTGCATGCCTCTAAGGGAGAGACACAGGCTCTGCTCAGCCGAGAACTGCTGGGGCTGCATCTTTCCCGCTGTTCTCTACTGCCCACCCCGTCTTCCACCTGAGACAGGCTGCCCAGGGCGACCCTAAGCTAAGACTGAAGATTGACGACCACACCTGGCTCTACTTTCCTTCAGTCTGGGACCTTCTGTGGCCCCAGGGCCTTGCAGGGGAGGGGACCTGACCACAGCAAGGCTCAGGAAAAACTTGCTGAGGAAATATCTACCCTCTTCTATCCCCCTGGTCTAAATTCCTGTGCTTTATGGGCAGTCTCCCCAACCCCTACCTAGCCCGCAGGAGCCAGGTTTCCTGGGCCCACAGAGCTGGCACCACTGGGCGGGCCCAGGCAAAAGCCCCTGGGCCAGAGCTGGGATATCAGGGGCAGGAATGACGGAACCTCTAGGGCTCCTGGGTAGTGGAGCTGCCGTGACCTTCCTAAGTCACAGCCCCTTTCTGAGTCCTGGCTGCCTGATGTGGCAAATGATGGGGCAGTCCTTTCCTCCCGCAGCTTCCGACAGGACTGAACGTGTCCGTACAAGGAGAAGCCTGGTGATCCTCCAGAGCCCAGTACAGACACATCACACACCATGTCAGGCATGCCATGACACAGTGACCTTGGGATTAGGAGGTCACTGATGTGAGTTTTGCTTTGTTGAGACACGGCCCTGCTCTGCTGCCCATTTTGGAGTGTGGTGATGCAATCACAGCTCACTGCAGCCTCAACCTCCCGGGCTCAAGTGATCCTTCCATCTCAGCTTCTAAGTAGCTGGGATGACATACACACTCCACCATGCTAATTTTTTTTTTTTTGTAGAGATGGGGTCTCCCTGTTTCCCAGATTGGTCTCGAACTCCTGGGCTCAAGTGATCTGCCCACCTCGGCCTCCCAAAATGCTGGGATTACAGGTGTGAGCCACTGTGCCTGGCCAACCAATGTGAGTTTTCAAACTGGCAGAGAAACCTGTCCCCAGGGTCCAAAGGTCCCATCATCTAAATCTCCCATGATGTCCCTTCGTACAGTGCTCTTCAGGCCCAATTGCCTCTTCTTCACCTGCTGGCAGCCACCTTTTGGGAGCACTGGCAGGTTCTCATGGCCCTTCCTCCCACCTGGACAAGGACACAGCTCCCTCTATGCACCCTTGGGCGGGCAGGACTCACTAAAAAAGGCCTGGTGCCCCAAGCTTCCTTAAAATTTCCAGGGATAGCTCCAGGTGGCTTTATTTATTTTTGAGAGAGTCTCTCTCTGCTGCCCAGGCTGCAGTGCAATGGCATGATCTCAGCTCACTGCAACCTCCACCTCCCAGGTTCAAGTGATTCTCTGGCCTCAGCCTCCCAAATAGCTGAGATTACAGGCGCCTGCCACCACGTCCAGCTAATTTTTGTATTTTTAATAGAGACAGGAGTTTCACCTTGTTGGCCAGGCTGGTCTCGAACTCCTGACCTCAAGTGATCCAATGACCTCGGCCTCCCTAAGTGCTGAGATTACAGGCATGAGCCTCTGGGTGGCTTTAAAACAGGCAGTTTCACCACGTTGGCCAGGCTGGTCTCGAACTCCTGACCTCAAGTGATCCACTGACCTCGGCCTTCCTAAGTGCTGAGATTACAGGCATGAGCCTCTGGGTGGCTTTAAAACAAAGTCCAGCTGCCTCAGGATGGCAGGGAAGCACCATCACACCCTTCCAGCCTGGCCTCCTCTTGCTGAGGGGCCTGTGTTTATACTACTGCACAGTCCTTGCGGATTCCCAACACAGCAGGACTCCGGGCCCTTCACACATGCCATGTCCTTGGCCTGAAATACTAGGCTTCCTCCTTCTCTGATGAGCAGGCAAGTCCCTACTCAGGCCTTAAGATTCAGCTTAATGGCCACCTCTGAGGTCCCTTCACAGTCCATGCCACTCACAGCACCACCAGATGCCCCTGTTCTGGCCTCCCACAGCCCCTCGCTGAGGCCTCTGTTGCATCTGTGACTATCTTGGGGCCATTTACTTATCCTTCACAGGCTAAACTGACTAGATGCAAGTCACAGTCAGGGACACACTGTTTACCCACCAGGACCCAGCACAGATGGGGATGCAGGCGGTGTTTGCAGAAATTTCTTTTCTTTTTCTAAAGCATCAGGCACTGTTGTAGGTCAAGAAATTAGCTATGACCGAGAGCTGTGGCCCCTGCCCTGGTGGACTGTAGGAGAGAGACAGACAGTCCACATAGGACCAAATATAATTTGATGCCCAGCAGGCACTAGGGAAGGAGGCTTCAGGAGCAAAGCTGCACCCAGGCAAAGGCAAAAGGGGTGAAAGAGGATCCTGACTCCAAGAAGTCTTGGAGCCTCACACACACACACACACACACACACACACCTGTGCCACTTGCTCTGTATGTATCCCTGACTCAGGGCATGGGGGCCAGGGGAGAAAGGTACAG
The DNA here is from genome assembly GCA_004027715.1 of Plecturocebus donacophilus. Lineage (NCBI taxonomy): Eukaryota > Metazoa > Chordata > Mammalia > Primates > Pitheciidae > Plecturocebus > Plecturocebus donacophilus. The sequence goes on along the minus strand of PVKP010001386.1, from coordinate 46,231 downwards.
GAGGAGCACCAGCTAAGAGCAGGCTGAGGTCTGCATGGCAGCCAGGGTGATCTCAATGAATACTATTTTTTTTTTTTTTTTTGAGACGGAGTCTCGCCCTGTTGCCCAGGCTGGAGTGCAGTGGCACAATCTCGGCTCACTGCAACCTCCACCTCCGAAATTCAAGCAATTCTCCTGCCTCAGCCTCCTGAGTAGCTGGGATTACAGGCGGGCGCCACCACACCTGGCTAATTTTTTGTATCTTTAGTAGAGACGGGGTTTCACCATGTTGGCCAAGCTGGTCTCAAACTCGTAACCTCGTGATCCACCCGCCTTAGCCTCCCAAAGTGCTGGGATTACAGAAGTGAGCCACCATGCCTGGGGCCTCAATGAACACAATTAATGGTGATCATAGCCTCCTCTCTGCTCTAAAACCTTTCATGTCTCCCTGTTGCCCCTGAGCAAGCCCTAGCAGTGAGGCCCTCCTCCCCAGATCCCTTCCTGCTGCTCTTTCTAGTTCTCAAACAACCACTAGCTTCTGTCCACACTGCTGTCTCCTTGCTAGTCCATCTCTGCCTGACAAAGCCCTATAATCACAGGAGGACACCTCCCTCAGGAAGGCCTCCTGCCACCAGCAGGGATGTGCTGTCCCTCCTCCAAGCACCCTTACTCTTGCTCTGCACGTGCTACCCCCAGGACAGGCAACTGTGTACATTTCTTATCTCTCCAAAGAAAGCAAGCTGGAACAGACCTGGATACAAACTCTGGCTCAGCATGGGACTCTGAGCCACCTGGGGCATGACACTTCACCTCGCCACACCTTGGTTTCCTCATCTATTTGATGAAGACGTTACTACCAACCTTCAAGAATCAGATCTGGTAACGTGAAGGCAGCCAGCAGAGGGCCAGGCAGGCACCCGGTGGGCAAGGCAACCACTCTCCTCCTCCCCCCACATCCCTTCTGCTCCTGACAGGGAAGGGGAGGCTGCTGACGACAGGAAGGGCCAGCAGGGAGGTGGCAGGATGTCCAGGAGGAGGCCGAGGAAGTCTAGCCAAGGCGTTCTGGCCATCGCACTCACAGCGCATGCCACGCCCCCCAGCAGCCCAGCCCACTCATCCGCAGGGTCTCCACTCCCTTGAAAGACGACTGCTGGCGCCTGTGCACATACACACCCTGCTCATCCTCCCCTAGCAAGGCCACTGGGCTGTCAGAGCCTCCCTGAAGCGCTAGCCAGAAATCAAAAGCAGCCCCACCCCTCCCTTCCCGAACATCATGGTCAGTGGGCCAGAGCACCGGGAAAGGAGGTACTCCTTCCCTTATACTTAGGATGACCACGGACAACTCACCAATGCCCCGCTCCCTGCCTCAGTTTACCCCGCTGTGAAGTGGGGAGTCCAGGGAACCCAGCTGTGAGGCTCAATATGCTAACCACGGCGCAGGTAATTGATGGGGCTTGGGTGTAGCTCACCCCTAAGAGAAAGGCAAACCCCTGCCATCGCGCCCCCTACCCCGACTCGCAGGCTTGGACCCAAGGCCCCAGAGCCGCGGGAGAACATGGTATCCCAACGCTTCAGACGTCCCGGGCTGTGGGTGGGGCAGTCCGCCCCTTCTCGCCCACCTGACCTCGGGCCACCGGCCACACAGGGGGCCGGCCTGCCCAGGCCCGCGTAGACGCGACCCATCCGCGCCCAGGCCCACCTCCGCCGCTCCCTGGGGCCCATGACCGCCTGGGGAATCGGGTCTTCGCCTAGGGGGCTGGAGGGGAGGTGGGAAAGGGTCACCCCGAATCCACCCGTGACTGGTGCCGCCAAATGTGAGGAGGGGGTGGCCAGGACGGGTCGTTCCGATCCCTCGGGGTCGCCTGGGCTCCAGGGGGCGAGTGGACGGGGGAAGGCGAGAAGGGAGCCTGCGGGGAGGGTGAGCCGGGTCTGGCCGACTAGCGCCTCGGAGGTGGCTCCGTCTTCCGGCCTAGCCCTCCTCTCGCCTCAGAGAAGTGAGGAGGGGGCTGCCTGGGAGGGGAGTGGCTGGGCTCCGCCTCGGGCCGTCGCACTCCTCCCGGCCTGGGGCGCGGGCGGCTGCCGGGGGCACTCACCGTCATGGCGGCGCCCCGGGGCGGCGGGAGCAGGAGGCAGAAAGGTGGACGCGGCTCTCCGGCCGGGCTCCGCGGCGCGGGGAACCCGCCGCCGCCGCCCCTCTCGGCCGCCCGCCGCCGCGCCTCCGGCCCTTCGCTTCCCCGGCGCTGCCCCGGCCCCTTCCATCCGCCCATAAAACTTTTTTTTTTTTTTTTTTTTTCAAACTTCCTGGGAGGACCCGGGCGGGCCAATGGGCGGCGGGGAAGCCGGGACAAACAGCGGCGGGGACCGCGGCGGACCAATGGGAGCGCGGGCCGGGCCGGGGGCGGGGCCTGCCGCGACGGGACGGGCGCGCGAGGGCGGCGGGGCGGGCGGATGGGGCCGCAGGGAGGGGAGGGCGGTGGCGGCCGGAGGGCGGGCGGGTCCGGGCCGCGGGCGCGCTGGGAGGAAGGAAGGGCCCAGCGTGCAGGTGACTCCGTCCGGCCATGGCGCGGGGGTGGAGGATGCCGGCGGCCAGGCGTGGCACGCCTCGCCCGGGCTGCTCTCCCCGCCTCAGCCCCGGAGCGATGGGTCCACTAGGGCTCGGCGCCTTGGTTTGGCGGGGACCGGAGCAATGCACCAGTACTAACGACTCAGCGGGTCCCACTCGCCAAGAGTCGATTTTCGTCCTCACCACTGTCTTGGGGGGAAGGTGTCATTTTACTAATGAGAAAACGGAAGCTCAGAGGGGTGAGCCTATTTGCCCGAGGTCACACAGGAAGAAGAGGCGGAATTCCTAGCGAGTAAGCTGGACACATTGAGTTCTTGGATGGCAGGGTCTTTCCCAAATGCCCACCCTCGCAAATGGATCTTCTTTAGTTTGGGGTATTTCAGGTGTAGGCTCAGGTTCACAGAACCCTTGGCCGTTTGTTAGATGCTCTTTTCCTGCAGGTGAGGAGGGACCGTGGAGGAATTGGTTACTAAATGCACTTGGACGTCTTTGTAGCACGGAGATTCTAACCCAGTGTTACCTTAAGCAAGGTAGCTCTCGGTGCTGAATTTCACTCTGTAAAATGGGATAATGCTGTTACTTCATGAGGTTCCTGGAAGGATTAAGTGTTAATTCAGGTAAAGCACCTGAGAAAACCTCTTTATCCCTCATTAGCTATCCTTAGGCAGGGAGGCAGGGAAGCTTGGAATAATTGCCACTTCAGTTATTCTGCCATCTTGATTTGGGGTTCAAAAATTATTGCTCTTGCCAGGTGCGGTGGCTCACCCCTGTAATCCTAGCACTTTGGGAGGCCGCAGTGGGTGGATGACTTAAGATCAGGAGCTCAAGACCGTCAGTCTGGCCAACATGGTGAAACCCTGTCTCTACTAAAAATACAAAAATTAGCTGGGCGTGGTGTCAGGAGCCTGTGATCCCAGTTACTCGGGAGGCTGAGGCAGGGGAATCGCTCGAATCTGGGAGGTGGAGGTTGCAGTGAGCCAAGATCGCGCCACTGCACTCCAGCCTGTGTGACAGAGCAAGACTCCATCTCAAAAAAAAAGACGCAACACAGGACTACTGGGAATTCCCAGGATAAGACAGGTCCTTCTACCCCCTGACTACAAATGTTCTCTGCTGTGCCTGGAACATTTCTCTTCCTGTCTTCTATACCCCAGCACACACACACACACACACACACACACACACACTCTCTCTCTCTCTCTCTCTCTCTCTCTCTCTCTCCCCCCTTCCCCCTCCCTTCTTCCCACTCCCAATGCTTGTTGGCCTGGAAAATTTCTTCCTTCAAGTCTCAGGCCAAAGGAAGCCAAAGTGTCCCCAGCAGACTTAGGAACTGCTGGCACAGTGCTCCCTACATCTGTACATTTCCCCACTAAAGTGATGACTACACTGTTCTCATCAGTTACATGTCAGTGTCCTCACCTAACTGTGCTCCAGAGGCCAGGGCTGAAATGTCTTTTGTCTACATCTTTGGAAGCCAGCCTGGGGCCTAGGCCTACCACAGTACATCCTCAGTAAGCATGGGTCAAATGAATGAATGTACCTATGAAGGAACCACAACTCATCCTGGCAGGTCAGAGATGGCACAGCCTCAGGGACCCAGGAGTGAGTTATTAAACTGGCAAAGACCAGAGCTACCATTGAGGTTATCTAGTCTCAAACCATTACTCTACTGAGGATAATAAGGTAAAGCTTGGCCGGGCACGGTGGCTCACGCCTGTAATCCCAGCACTTTGGGAGGCTGAGGTGGGCGGATCATGAGGTCAGGAGTTGGAGACTAGCCTGACCAATGTGTCGAAATCCTGTCTCTACTAAAACTACAAATATTAGCTGGGCGTGGTGGTGCGTGCCTGTAATCCCAGCTACTCGGGAGGTTGAGGCAGGAGAATTGCTTGAACCCAGGAGGCAGAGCTTGTGGTGAGCCAAGATCGTGCCACTGCACTCCAGCCTGGGCGACAGAGCAAGACTTTCACAAAAAAAAAAAAAAAATCTATATCTATATCTATATAGATATAGATATAAGATAAGGCTCGGAGAAGGGCATGCAAGTTAGGGGCCAAGCCAGAACTCGATGCAGGCTTTTTGGCTCTTGGCCTTGGGCTAATTTCACTGCTTCAGCCCAAGAGAAGTTTAAATCTGCTCTGTGCAAGTGGGAGGCCCCGCTGGCAGTTCCATCCCTAGCTCCTCATTTCCCTCACATGAGAGAGCCAAGGCAGCCCAACTCACCAAGCCTCAGTTGCTGCATCTTTCCAATGGGGAAAACCTGTGGGGATTCCCAGAGCTGCAGGACTCAGAGAGATCAGAATATGAAGGCAGTGATACAGGGATTGTGTTAGAAGCACTGGGCTCTGAGGTCAGCCAGAGTAGGGTTTGAATCTCAGCTCTGCCCCTTGCTCCCTGTGTGACCTGGAGCAAGTTACCCTCCCTCTCTGAGCTTCACTTCGTCTTCTGTAAAATGAATAATATAAGTCTAACTGTGCCTGGGAGTGCGGATCAAACCCAATCAGGTGTGCCATGCAGTGAACACGGAGCTGGGCATGTAGTAGGCACAGGTAAGTCCTTGGTAGAGCAGAGGAGGAGCAAAGCGGCGAAAGCAGTCTGAAATAACGATGCTGGCGATTGTATGCCTACTATCCTGATCGCTCTGAGCCCTCCTGCATGCAGCTCTGGGAATCCCCACGGGACTTTGTAACCTGGGATGACTTCCCTGCCTCCATTTCCTCATCTGCACAGTGAAGGTTTGGGCAGAATTCCCCCAACTTTGACTCACGGCAGGGCCAGACTTGGGGGCTCCAGGCTGCCCGACAGACACTCCCTGCCACACCTGGCTTTTCAGGAGGCAGTAGGGGGAAGAGCAGGACTGGAAAATACAGCCTGTCTCCTCCTCCCACGCCTCCCACTGCCTCACAGCCAGACCTGCTGTATGTCGGTGACCTTTAGTTAGTTTGATAAGGTAATTCCTGCCCATGGCTTAAAGGTACCACACTACTCAGATAACCATGCTTGCCTGCTCACCCTTGGTGCCTTAACGCCAAACAGCAGTGAAAGGAAATTCTGGTTTCAGCAGGGTGACTCATACTCCCAGCACTTTGGGAGGCCAAGGTGGGCAGATCACTTGAAGTCAGAAGTTCGAAACCAGCCTGGCCAACATGGTGAAACCCTGTCTCTACTAAAAATACAAAAATTAGCCAGGTGTGGTGGTGCATGCCCAAAATACCACATACTCAGGAGACTGAGGTAGGAGAATCGCTTCAAACTCGGAGGCAGAGGTTGCAATGAGCCAAGATGATGGCGCCACTGCACTCTAGCCTGGATGATAGAGTGAGACTCCCTACTAATTAAAAAAAAAAAAAAAAAAAAAGTCCGGATGCTGTGCCTTATGCCTGTAATTCCAGCACTTTGGGAGGCCAAGCAAGGTCAGGAGATCAAGACCAACCTGGCCAAGATGCTGAAACCCCGTCTCTACTAAAAATAAAATTTGTATTAGCCGGGCATGGTGGCGGGCACTTATAATCCCAGCTACTGGGAGGCTGAGGCAGAGAATTGCTTGAACCCAGGAGGCGGAGGTTGCAGTGAGCTGAGATCTCACCATTATACTCCAGCCTGGACAACAGATGGAGACTCTGTCTCAAAAAAACAATAAAAACAGGAAATTCTGAAATGGATGGGAAAGTTAGTGTTTCAATAACAGCTCTGCAACCTCCCAGCATCCCGATCTCCCTGAGCCCTCTCTGCAGCCCTCAGAGTCTCCACAGACTTTTTCCTAATAGACAGATATGGCAACCAAGGCTCAGCGAGTTTCACTGCAACCCTTCTTTCATCTGAGAATGAGGAAAATCAGCTCCTTTATACCCCAAGCTGTGCGACCTTAGGCAAGTCAGCTCACCTCCCTGGGCCTCAGTCCCTTCATCTGTAAAATGGACACACTATCTCTGAGGTACCCAGCCTAGTGCTGGACCCAGAGCCAACAGCAGTGAGTAAGAGAGCATCTCACAAAGAGAAGAGACCCCCTGAGCCAGCCTGTGGCTGCTGGAGACGGCCAGGCCCCTTCTATCCTGCTGTGAAGGGGGTGGGAGGGAGCGGGTGTCAGCTCCCTGCCTTTACAGAAAACCCAGCCAGAGGCTTGAGTGTTTCCAGGCCTCTCCAGGCAGGGGATGGGTTACGTAATGCCAGATGTTTGTGAAACTGGCTCAGGCCCAGGTCTGAGACACACTTTGCAATCCCAGAGCCACTCCTAAGCCCGCCCTGCCTTCCCCTACACCTGGCTCCCCCGTGGCTCAGGGCTGGCGAGAGGTTGCTGATTAGAAGCTTTCAGCTGTGTAGATTACTCCATCACCTCTCACTTGGAAAGCTGAAAGCAGCCCCCAAGCCTGCTCCGGAGGTGGGAAACCCATTCGCTTGCTGAGACCAGGGGGAGCTTAAGCGCTCTTCTTCCATCTCTCCTTCCATGCGAGGGTTCCAGATGCCTCCTCCTCAGCCCCTACTCTCTCCTTTGCCTAACACCACCCCTCCTCCCTCCCCTCCCCCTCTCTATCCACCCTCACCCCTCCAGCCCCCGCTGGAGCCAGCCTACCCTTCGCCACCTGAGGACCCCCAGAGACAGCAGGAACGGATTGAACAGCGTGGGCCGGTCCCCGGGCATCCGCCATGAGGTCACCAGTCGGCCCTTGAGCGGGCTCCCAGCCTTGCCCTCTGCTGGCCTCTTGTCTGCCTGTCAAACAGGGTCCAGTGTTGGCCCCAGGTCCCTTTAGGGGCATGGGGGCACCCCTGGCTACAGCCTCCCCTGCCCTTTCTGTGGTGCCCCCCACGAAGCCCCAGGGTTCCCATCTTTCTCTCCTCCCAGATCTGCCGAGACAAGAGCTGTAACACTACATTGTGTTTGACTGACAGGGCCCAGCACCCTTGAAGGGGCGCATGTCATCACCCTAAAGTCAAACCATGGGCACCAGCTGGAGGGGCGTGCAGACAGCAGGTGTGTTTCATTCAGCCCACATAGTATTTTCAGAGTATTTCGCCTTAGGTTAGAGATTTCACCTATAAATAGATATTTCCAGTGTTTTTTGAAAGATCGATGATGTGGAAACTCTGGGCCCATCTTCCCCATGGTAACAGCTATCTGGAACCAAGGAGTCACACGAGTGCCCGTGGTCCCCCCCTTCTCAGCGTTGTCACCTGCCTGGCCTTTAGGGTGTTAGGTTTGTGACCCCAGTTTAAGCAAAAGGAATGAATTGCAGACTTCTATAGACACCCCCGGCAGAGTCCCCAAATGCTCCCTCTTTGGAGTCGTCCCTGTTGGGAAAACCAAGGCCCCAATGAACCAGAGGCACTTGCCCAAAGTCACATAGCAGGTTACTGGCAAGGTAGGAGACAGCCCAGGTGTCCCTTCTCTGGAATCTACAGACTCTCTGGAGGTGGGACTTGAAGCATCAAAGCACAGGTCTGGGAGGGCTTTGTGGGTAGGGGTGCCCCCAGGTGCCCCCGACCCTGCTATCATCCTCATCACAGCCCTGACCATAGGCATGCAACTGTCTCACTAGACTGAACTCCTTGATAGCACCCCGACTCACCTCTGACCCACACCCGGGCATACAGAAGGTGCTCACTAAGTGCGTGTGAATGAATGCATGAATGAGGTAGTTATCAGTTCTGACCAGTCAAGGCTGCCTAGGGGTAGGGGTAGGTCGAGATATTTTCTGCGTTGATGGGCCGGGCCCGTTTCATGGAGACTAGAGGGGCACCCCTGCATTGCCATTTCCGCCTTCTTCACTGCTCTGGCTCCAGGGAGTATGAAGAAATAACCCAGAAAGAGGAAGGGCAAAGTCAAACTTCTCGGAGCCCCTGGGAGGGCTGGCAGCGCCTTTAGCGATCAGTGTCTCCTGTCCCCTCCTGTTCCACACATGGGAAGACTGCCCCCAACGTGAAGTTAGAGCACTGCCATTCGAGGCCAAGGAAGAAATCAGGGCAGGGCCAGGGGGCAGCGTGGGTTGGGGGTGGAGGTGCAGAGAGAGCGCTGGGTGGTTCCTGGGCCCTGGGTTCTAGTCCGAGTCCAGCTACCCACTGACTGTGTAACCTGGGATGACTCCCCTGCCTCCATTTCCTCATCTGCACAGCGAGAGTTTGGGCAGAATTCCCCCAACTTTGACTCAAGGCAGGGCCGGACTTGGGGGCTCCAGGCTGCCCGACAGACGCTCCCTGCCACACCTCGCTTTTCAGGAGGCGGTGGGGAAAGAGCAGGCCCGGAAAACACAGCCCAGTCTGTCTCCTCCTCCCCTGCCTCCCACTGCCCCATAGCCTCAACTCTGATCTCACCTCTCTGGAGGCTGAGGGTGATGAGAACAGTCTGTTTGGCAGGTCACGGGTAGGGGCGGGCAGAGCTGCGCTCACCAGCTGCAGCCAGGCCTCCAAGCAGCCTCCGTGGGTCCCACCCCCGTACATCTCTCTCCTGCCTCCAGGACCCTGGAGACCCTCCAGGCCCGGCTGACCACGGGCACATCCTCAGCTCCGACTCCTGCCCCTGGGAGCCCTGCTCTTTCTCTCAGCCTGGCCTGGCCCTCTCAAACCGGAAGGATCTCTTCCCTCAGAGACCACTGAGGCCAAACCATCATTTGTCCAAGGAAAGACACTGACCTTTTTGGCTCCAGCAAATGAGAAGCTCGGCCTAGGGTTCTGACCCCAGGATGGCCCACCTACCCAGGTCCCCAAGCCAGAAGGTGGCTCCTCCAGAGGCCCTGCCACACACACAGATGACCCCATGGCAAAGCCAACTTTGCTCTAGGTGATTCCAGGGCTCTCCTGAGGAACGCAGCCATCTCCAACCTGCTGTCCCCTTCCTTCCCCTCCGTATGCACCCATGCCCATGACCCAACTACCGAGTCTGCCTGCTTCTGGTCAGTCAGGGGGTCTTGGCCTCTGCTTGGTTCTGACTCCTCAGGCTCCTCTGGTTGAAACTGGAGATTAAAAAAAGAACACAGCTTAGCCCAGCTTTCTCCAGGATGCATCCCTCTGTCGACCTTCTCCTCTATCCATTTATCATCTCTCCATGCAACATCCATCTAACATCCAGCATCGGTAGATCCACGTATCCATCCAACCATCCAGTGTCTGTCCCTCATTACTCACCCCTCATCTATCCAGCATCCATTGTCTATCACACACGTGTGTACCTACCCTCCATTGATCCAGTGTGTGTCCATTTACCCAATGCCTACATATCCCTCTCTCCATCCATCATCCATCCACCCATATATCCAACAGCTGTCTGTGCACCATCTATCTTCTGACATTCATCCATCCATGCAGCATCTATCCATATTCCACCCAATCTTCATCCATCCATCACCTAAGCAACATCCATCATAGACACACCATTCATTCATCACCCAGCTATCCACCCATCATCACCATCTGTCATCCATCCAATAGGTGTATATCATTCATCCAACATGCATCATTGATCCATTGCCCGTTCACACATTCATCCTCCATCCGTTATCCACCCACTGACCCCTCTGTCCTCCATCTTGCATGTATCCAATGAGCTGCCCCCTCCTTTATGTCAGGCCCTGGGCCACAGCCAGAGGTACAGAGATAAAGCAGGCAGAGCTCAGCTGGGAGCGGTGGCTCATGCCTGTAATCCCAGCACTTTGGGAGGCTGAGGCGGGTGGATCACGAGGTCAGGAGTTCAAGATCACCCTGGCCAACATGCTGAAATCCCGTCTCTACTAAAAATACAAAAATTGGCCAGGCGTGATGGTGTGAGCCTGTAGTCCTAGCTACTCGGGAGGCTGAGGCAGGAGAATCGCTTGAACCCAGGAGGTGGAGGTTGCAGTGAGCTAAGATCATGCCATTTCACTCTAGCCTGGGCAACAGAGTGAGACTCCATCTGGCCCCCGCAAAAAAAAAAAAAAAAAAAAAAAAAAGCAGGCAGAGCTCCTGCCCCCATGGAGCTTCTGGGGAGATGACAACCCCATTAGATGGAGAGACACGGACAGATGAGGGAAGCAAAACTGCCAAGCCCAGAAGGGGACCGTCGCTAGAGTGTTCAGGGAGGGCTTCTCAGGACTGGGTGCCCGACCTATGACTTGAACAATGAACAGATGTTTGGTGGCTGAAGAGGGGAGGGAAGGGCATCCAAGGCTATGGGAATAGCATGTGCAAAGGCAGGGATATGTGCTCATAGGCCCTGCAGCCAGCTCAACACCAATGAGGCAAATCCAGAGTGGAAGGAAGGGAAGGTGACCTTGAATGCCATGCCAAGGATTTTCATAGAGAGGAGCTGGAGCCCCGGCAGGACCTGGTGGTTCCTCGTCTTGTCATCTGTGAAATGCCTTTCAGCTCGTGGCGCTCCTATGCCTTCCTAGCCACCAGCTCCCAGTCTCCTGAGAACCCTGAGCTTCACCATGAAACTGAAGATTCTTTCTCTTTCTTTTTCTTTTTCTTTCTTTCTTTCTTTTTCTCTTTCTTTCTTTCTTTTTCTCTTTCTTTCTTTCTTTCTTTCTTTCTTTCTTTCTTTCTTTCTTTCTTCTCTCTCTCTTTCTTTCCCTCCCTTTCTTCCTTCTTTCTTTTTTTTTTAATTGCATTTTAGGTTTTGGGGTACATGTGAAGAACATGCAAGATTGTTGCATAGATACACACATGGCACTGTGCCTTTCTTTTTTTTTGAGGCAGAGTCTTGCTCTGTCACCAGGCTGGAGTGCAGTGGCGCGATCTCGGCTCACTGCAATCTCTACTTCCCAGGTTCAAGCGATTCCCCTGCCTCAGCCTCCCAAGTAGCTGTGGCTACAGCCACATGTCACCACACCTGGCTAATTTTTTATATTTTAGTAGAGACAGGGTTTCACCCTGTTGGCCAGGCTGGTCTTGATCTCCTGACCTTGTGATCTGCCCGCCTCAACCTCCCAAAGTGCTGGGATTACAGGCATGAGCCACCGTGCCCAGCCACTGAAGAATCTTTCTAACTGGTTTCCGACTTCCTTCTTGACCTGGCCGGCCTGCAGCACCGAGCATGCCCCGGGACATAGCACTGTGTCCCCACTGAGCTGCCTGTGGTTTGTGTGCCTTCCCAACAAGCCTGAAGGCAGGACGAGCTGACTTTTCCCTACTTCTCTGGTGTCCATACATGAGTTGATCAGAGGGTCAACTCATGAAAGCCACAGGGAAATACAGGGGAGAGGGTTCCCCAGCCTTCCCAAGGGCTAAGGAGCTTTGTGACATGGTGGTGAAAAGCAGAAACCTTGGAGTGGACACTTTGATCTCATTTCTCACAACCTATGCATGTGTGACCCCGAGCAAATGCCGAAAGAGTCTGAGCCTCGGTTTCCTCATCTGTCAAGTGGCAACTACCTCCTATCCACCTGAGGCACATATGCCAAGGCCCGGGGCCCAGCACATGGTACCCCCCAGTGCCCAGAAGCCCTGCTTATCCTAGGGGAGGTGGCATCGAACTTTGCATCTAGGAGATGAGGAGGCTTTGGAGGAACAAGCAGGAACCCCCACAGTACCCCAGTGCTGCCTGTCAGAGAAACGGTTCGTCCATCTTTTTTTTTTTTTGAGATGGAGTTCTGTTCTGGTTGCCCAGGATGGAGTGCAACGGCACAATCTCGGCTCACTGCAACCTCTGCCTCCCAGGTTCAAGTGATTCTCCTGCCTCAGCCTCTCAGGTAGCTGGGATTACAAGTGTGTGCCACAATGCCTGGCTAATTTTGTATTTTTAGTAGAGATGGGATTTGTCCATGTTGGTCATACTGGTCTTGAACTCCTGACCTCAGGTGATCTGCCCGCCTCAGCCTCCCAAAGTGCTGAGATTACAAGCGTGAGCCACCGCACCCAGCCGAGGTTGGTCCATCTTACAGAGGGAGAGAGACTGGTGTTCAAAACCATGTGCCGTCCTCCCAGTGAGCTGTCACCAGGCTGTGGGACTCTGGCCTCCAGGACCCTCCCTGCCTACCATCTTCAGATAAAGAATGTTCTGGGCTTCAGAGCAGCACCAAAGTACCACTGAACCAGAGGAAGGGTCACCTACTGTGTGCCCAGCACTGGGCCTACTTTGCACACAGCCCTCATTTAAGCAGCCTGTCTTGACAGCCAGCTGGACCCAGTGAGCACTGACGCATCTCTGTGTCTGAGAGGAGCTGTAGGGGCCAGAGAGGGTAAGCCAGGCTGTCCTGGACTCAGGAAGCTGGGAACCACCAGGGGAAGGGGCATGACCACACTGGTTACAGTCCCAGGAGGGGTCAGCTGTGTGCCACCAGACACAACATTGACCAGGTATAGTGGAGCCGGGAGGGGAACAGGCCCTGGCCAGAGCATCTTGCTTGAGGCCTCAGCGTGGTCCGCACTGAGCAGACCTGGGTTTCGCCCATCCTCCACCAGCAAGTGGCTTCACTGTGCGCTTCAGTTTCCTTATCTGTAAATAGTGTATTTCTCACCTGGTTGCTAAGGAGTCCAAATGGGAAAAGTACACATCAAACATTCAGATCAGGGCTTGGCCCATAAATGCTTAAAACTGTTGCTCATTATCACTGTTGGGCCAGTTTGGTGTTTGGGATGGGTTGTGGTCAGCAGGGAGGCTGAGGGGATGCAGGGGCTCAGGAGACTCACAGGGATGCTTTTCCTAGGAGCTTTGGCTGGGTGGGACTGACTTTCTGGCTACCTTTGGTAGGGTGGGAACCTCCTTACCTGCAGCTCTGGCAAGCTAGGGCTCTCTGCAGGGCTCCTGCTCCCCAGGGGGCCCGTCTGCTCCAGGCCGGTCAGAGTTTTGGTCGCCAGTCCTCTTGTCACTTTGGTCTTTGGCCACTGGGTGGAGATGCAGGCAGGGCTGGGAGGCTGGGCGGGGCTCTGGGGCTGTGGTGCTGGGCTGTATCCACTGACTGGGGTGGCCTCAGCCTGGCCTTCTGGCTGGCGGTGTGAGTCCCGCTCTGGGGCATCCTTTGTGCCTGGGGGACCTGGCTCTGGTCCTGAAGCCCTGGCCGGGTCACCCTTGTGTCCAGCGGGGTCCTTGTGGGGCAGCCTGGCCTGCAGGAGCTCCAAGAGGCCCTCCCAGTCCAGCCTGGGGAGACGGGCCCAGGCCCCATCTCCTGGTGCCCGGAGAAGGCCCAGCAGGTCCCTCCAGTCAAGCTCGGGTTGCCTCTCAGGGCCATGTGGGTATGGACAAGCTCCCTCTACCCCCCGGCCCACGGCAGTGGGTGTCCCAGGCCTCCAGGATTGCGAGGTCTCTGCAGGGCCTCCCCAGTTCTCTGGGGGGCTCATGGGTGAGCTTCTTTTCCCTAGTTCTCTGGGGGCCTCATGGGTGGGTTTCTCCTCCCAGGTCTCTGGCTGCCCCCAGCTCTCCCAGTACTCCCTGGGAGGGCCCCCCCATGTTCCCTCCAAGGCTCTGGCCGCCCCCAGGCTGGGCTCCCCACATCCCTGCCAGCCCCCAGGGCCCAGGCCTCCCTCCTGGCCACTCCAGCTACTCTCCAGGTGTCTGTGAGGGCCCTGGGACCCTGGTGGCTCCTCCTGACTCTGCCACGCCCCCAGAGGCTGTCTTGGGTCTGCTTGGCCACTCTCCAGAGGTCTCTGTGTCCGCAGCTCCCTCTCAGGGGTCCTGGCTGATGTCCTGGGTGGCGGCGGGGACCCCTGGAACCGCCGATCTCCCTCGGGTCTCTTCTCAGGACTCCGGGGATGAGGGGGCTCTGCTCGGCTCCACTGGGCTGGTTCTGCCTGTTTGGCAGGGGGCTTGGTCACCTGGGGATGAGGTGAGGGAGTGGGTGAGGCTCTCTCTCTGGGGACCTGGCTGCCAGCTCTGCCTTTCTTAGCTAGGCCCCCAGAGAGACAAGGCTGTGTCCACACAGCAGACTCAATCAGAGCTGCATCAAAAGCACACAGGGTCCCTGGGGGGGTCAGCTCCTCCCTTTCACCCTTTTTCCTCAGTTCCAGAAAAAGATATGCCAAGATCTGTTCCTGTCCCTGCTTCTCTCTCTCTCTCTCGAAGATACCGATTCCAGCTGGGGCTCTCAGGTGCCAGAACTTCCACCACCAACACCCCATTCCCCTGGGGTGAGCCTAGCCTTCTGAGTTTTGTTAAAGATACAAATCACCCTGAAAGAGAGGGCCCTCAGAGCCAGATTGATGCATCAAGGCTTTCCCTGGAAGCTGCTCAAGACGGCAGTGTTGGCCGGGCGTGGGAGCTCACCCCTGTAATCCCAGCACTTCGGGAAGCCGAGGTGCTGGATCACCGGAGGTGGTGGATCACCTGAGGTCAGGAGTGACCAGCCTGGCCAACATGGCGAAACCCTGTCTCTACTAAAAATACAATAATTAGCTGGGTTTGGTGGCATGTGCTTGTAATCTCCCAGCTACTTGGGAGGCTGAGGGAGGAGAATCTCTTGGACCTGGGAAGCGGAGGTTGCAACGAGCTGAGATCTCGCCACTGTACTCCAGCCTGGGAGACAGAGCAAGACTTCACCTCAAAAAGCAGACAGCAGCACTTAGTGAAGGAAGGGGCTGTCTTCAAAGGACTAATGTGGGGTCTGGAATCTTGTGCATTTGCCAAGAACTGCTGGCCCTTGGGGAGAGGGGAGAGCCCGATACTCATGACTGGACTCTGACCCTTTCATAGAGATCTTCCTGTCCAGGACCACTGCCTGGCTCCTATGGGGCAGGGAGAGACGGTGGCTGCCCCTTGGGGTGCGGGGCCCCATACAGCTGGCAGTGCTCACCTGCCTGCTGGGGGCAGGGCTGGACTGTCTTCGGAGAAGTTGGCTCTGGCCTTGGCTGGGCCGCTGTGACCGTCCCTCGTCCCGGGTCTGGAAGGCCCCCGCTGCCTCGGACTTCCTATGAGCAAATGCAGCCACTCCTCTGAGGGACTGTCCCACTGCCAGCAACCCACCTCTCTGCTCCCACCTCCAACAGGAGGAGATGTGGGAGAGCCAGGGGTCCCACTGCAAGCTGGTTGAAGGGCCCTAAGGACTCTCAGGGCCTCAGTGTCCCCTTCTGAGAAAGGGGGATGATTTAACGCTGCTCTATTCTGCCTCCTGAGGATCTTGCGGTCGGGTGGGAAGGGGGATCTGGCCTTGACTCCTGTCTCATTCAGTACTTCCTGTGACTAACTACCACCCCACCAGCAGCCCACCAGCCACCCGCAGACAAAGGTTAAACTGGTCTTAGTGGGAATTAAGATTTATTGAGCACCTACTGTGTACCAGGCACTGGGCACACATAATTGTAATGGCAAAGTGTTTACTGTGCGCTTCTTATGTTCCAGGGGCCAAGCGCTTGCATCATGAGCTCATTTCATCTCACACAGCCCGTGTGGGGGGGTGACAGAGGCAGACTGCTGTGTGCCCCCGTCTTCCATTCTTTCTACCCTTTTCCTGTCCATATCGTAAATTTTGGATTTCTTTTCCTTTTTCCCTCCCATCACTGTTAACCAACAGAATCCCAGCACTTAGCCTTAAAAACTCCAGGCTGGCTGGGAGTGGTGGCTCACGCCTGTAATCCCAGCACTTTGGGAGGCTGAGGTGGGTGGATCGCCTGAGATCGGGAGTTTGAGACCAGCCTGACCAACATGGAGAAACCCCATCTCTACTAAAAATACAAAAATTACCCAGGTGTGGTGGCTCATGCCTGTAATCCCAGCCACTTGGGAGACTGAGGCAGGAGAGTCACTTGAACCCGGGAGACAGAGGTTGTGGTGAGCTGAGATAGCGCCATTGTACTCCAGCCTGGGTGACAAGAGCAAAACTCTGCCTCAAAAAAAAAAAAAAAAAAAAAAAAAAAAAAACTCCAGCCCATCCTAGCTGTTGGCAAAAGACTTCTGAGCAAGATCAGAAGAAAGAAGCATTCTCCTGGACGATTCCAGAGAGGCCAACATGAACTGTTTGAGCAAATGTCATTCCTTTCTTTTTTTTGAGTTGGAGTCTCACTCTGCAGTGGCGCAATCTCATCTCACTGCAACTTCCATCTCCTGGGTTCAAGTGATTCTCTGCCTTAACCTCCTAAATAGCTGGGATTACAGGCATGAGTCACCATGCCTGGCCTTGGGCAAATGTTATTTGTAAGACACTGGACTTCGGCGTTGTTACTGCATCTGCTGAGATCATCCCTCACTTGGGTAAGAAGTCTAGTTCCAGTTAGTTGTCTTGCTTACTAACCGGGCGGCATGGTTGTTAATGTTTAACATGATATCTCTGTTGACAGTAGAAACACCAAACAGAACGTGGGCACATTTCTCCCTTCCTCCACCTAAGGGGGTCACAACAAGAGACCCAGCCACTCCGTGAATGTTTATTTTGGTGGGGCCTCAGCAAATGGAGCCATGTCTCTGGTGGATGAACTGAACCAGGAAGAGAAGTCTGAAAAAGGCCACCCTATGGGGGGTCCAGAGTGAAGCAGCAAAAAGGGAAGAGGAAGGCCGGGCGCGGTGGCTCACACCTGTAATCCCAGCACTTTGGGAGGCCAAGGTGGGCGGATCACTTGAGGTCAGAAGTTCAAGACCAGCCTGGCTAACATGGTGAAACCCCGTCTCTATATATATAAAAAAAAAAAATTATAAAAAGAAAAAAAAAAGGGAAGAGGAAATTCTGCTCAGGCCTCCGGAGGTCCTGCCTTCTGTGGTCGGCCTGTGCTTAAGGAACCATGCTGGAACAACAGCTTTAAAAGTATGAGATTAGGCGGGCACAGTGGCTCGTACCTGTAATCCCAGAACTTTGGGAGGCTGCGGTGGGTGGATAGCTTGAGCTCAGGAGTTCGAGACCAGCCTGGGCAACAGGGTGAAACCTGGTCTTTAAAAATACAAAAATTATCCAGTTGCCTGACCATTTGGAGAAAAAATAAAAAATAAAAATACAAAAATTAGTCCGGGCACAGTGGCTCATGCCTCTAATCTCAGCACTTTGGGAGGCTGAGGTGGGTGTATCACTTGAGGTCAGGAGTTCAAGACCAGCCTGGTCAACATAGTGAGACCCTGTCTCTACTAAAAATACAAAAATTAGCTTGGTGTGGTGGAGGATACCTGTAATCCCAGCTACTCGGGAGGCTAAGGCAAGAGAATGACTTGAACCCGGAGGCAGAGGTTGCAGTGAGCCAAGATCGTGCCACAGCACTCCAGCCTGGGTAACATAGTGAGGCCCTGTCTCAAAAAAAAAAAAATATATATATATATATGGGGTTGGGAGGCCAGGTACAGTGTCTTACACCTGTAATTCCAGCACCTGGGGAGGCTGAAGTTCGGAGGATCATTTGAACCAAGGAGTTTAAGACCAGCCCTGGCAACAGAATGAGACCTTGTTCTATGAAAAAAAATTTTTTTAATGAGACTGGCATGGTGGTATGCGGCTGTAGTTCCAGCTACTTGGGAGGCTGAGGTGGGAGGATCGCTTGAGCCTGGGAGGTGGTGAAGCTGCAGTGAGCCATGATCGTGCTACTGCATTCCAGCCTGGGCGACAGAGCAAGATCCTGTCTCAAAAAGAAAGAAGTATGAGGTTGGAGTCTTTTGTTGTTTCAAGGCTCTTGCCAATGTCTTTAGAATCAGAGCCATAAAGTACAGCACTTTGAGCTGTTAGCAGTTATTGGCAGCTGGTTCAGAGAGGAACGAAAGTTCCCTGGAGGAAGTGTTTCTGAGTTTGAGGGGCTCCCTGAGCAGGCTGTACTTTTTTTTTTGAGATGGAGTCTCGCTCTGTTGCCCAGGCTAGAGTGCAATGGTGCAATCTTAGCTCACTGCAATCTCTGCCTCCTGGGTTCAAGCGATTCTCCTGCCTCAGCCTCCCAAGTAGCTGGGATTACAGGTGCCCACCACCATGCCCAGCTAATTTTTGTACTTTTTGTAGAGATAGGGTTTCTCCATGTCGGCCAGGCTGGTCTAGAATTCCTGACCTCAGGTGATCCACCCGCCTCAACCTCCCCAAGTGCTGGGATTACAGGTGTGAGCCACTGCATCCAGCCAATTTGTGATCTAATTTGAGGTGAGTGCATTTCCTTACTCCGTGAGAGCTGAAGGCCTTAGAGTGAATTTCCCCAGAACTGGGATATAGGAGCCTCAGTGAAGCCACAGCCCAAACATGACCCAGTGGGCTGTTCCTCCCTAATGGGGAGGATGCGGAGGACAATGGTGGAAATACCCCGTGCACAGAAGCAAGGCACTTGTGTGTTGTCTTTCGAATGGATGGGTTTTCCATACGAACTCCAGCTTGCGTGATGAGCACTCCTCCTGAGACCTCGCCTTCCTTTTTTTCCCCATGTGGAATTGAGAGAAAGGAGCGAGGGACTCAAGAAGATTCTGAGACCCCATCGGAGACCCGGCTTGTGTGATGCTGAAGCAACGGCGTCTCCTCTGGGTCACCTCTTCTGGAAGGTTGGTGTGGCGGCACCAAGCATGACAAAGGAAACCTGTCTCCTTGGGAAGCTTAGATGGGCTCTTTGACCTCCAGAGAGAATTAAAGGACCAAACCCATCAAGTCTAGCAAATCCAATGAAGGCTGTGTTTGAATTCAAATGACCATAAATGCTTACATGACTAAGAGATTCCAAAGGCATCTAAGGAAAAAAAAATTAAGATCAAGCCAAAACTCCCAATGCTTTAATGTGATAAGCCTTTAAGAAAAATTTTCCAGACTCAGGACAATGCTGGGACAGAGTAGGTGCTCAATAAATACATATCAATGAGGAAATGGGAGAAAATAAAAGCACAATCCTACGGCCACCCGCTCACAAGCTCCAGTCTGTCCCTTACACACTACATCGTTTGAAAATTTTCATCTTCAAAGGATTTCTGTTATTAATATAAACACTTTCTCTCTCTAAAATTAACCCGGAAAAAAAGAAAGAAAATCAACTTTGGCTTAAAGATCTTAAGTCCCCACTGAGTTATTAGTTAAGACAAAATTAGGAAAATTGACATCAGACCAGAAATAGTTATCATAAAAACGTCAAAGACACTTTGGGAGGCCAAGGTGGGAGTACTGCTTGACGCCAGGAGTTTGAGACCAACCTAGGCAAGAAAGTGAGACTCCATCTCTACAAAAAATAGAAAAATTAGCTGGGCACAGTGGTGCACGCTTGTAGTCCCAGCTACTGGGAGGCTGAGGTGAGAGGACTGCTTGAGCCTGGGAGTTGGAGGCCGCAGTGAGCAACGATCATACCACTGCACTCCTGCTGGGTGACAGAGCGAGACCTAGTCTCAAAAAAAAAAAAAAAAAAAAAAAAAGGTCAGCCAGTCATGTTGGTTCACACCTGTAATCCCAGAACTTTGGGAGGCTGAGGCAGGTAGATCACAGGGTCAGAGTTCAAGAGCATCCTAATATGATGAAACCCCATCTCTACTAAAAACATAAAAATTAGCCGGGTGTGGTGACAGGCACCTGTAGTCCCAGCTACTCGGGAGGCTGAGGCAGCAGAATCGCTTGAACCTGGGAAGCAGAGGTTGCAGTGAGCCGAGATTGCGCTGCTGCACTCCAGCCTGGGACAGAGCAAGACTCCGTCTCAAAAAAAAAAAATAAAAAAAAGGTCAATGACACTGAAAACTTTTAAGGTAGTGAAACCCTAAAATGGTGAAGTACTACCACGGTGAACACTTGTCATTATACATTCCTTCAAGCCTATAGGCTGTACACCACCAAGAGTGAACCCTAAACTTCGGGTGATTTGTCAATGTAGGTTCATGGACTGTAATAAATATATCACCCTACAGCCCAGTACAGTGGCTCACCAGTACTTTGAGAGGCCAAGAAAGGAGGATCCCTTGAGGCCAGGAGCTGAAAACAAGCCCACCTCTCTAGTACAGAATATTGGTAGTGGGAGAGGCTGTGCATGGAACTCTGCACTTTCTGCCCAGTTTTGCTGTGAAACTAAAACGACTCTAAGTTTTTTTTGAGATGAAGTTTTGCTCTTGTTGCCCAGGCTGGAGTGCAATGGTGTGATTTTGCTCACTGCAAACTCCGCCTCCCGGGTTCAAGCAATTCTCCTGCCTCAGCCTCCCAAGTAGCTGGGATTACAGCTGCGTGCCAACACACCCTGCTAATTTTATATTTTAAGTAGAGATGGGATTTGAGGTTTCACTATGTTGGTCAGGCTAGTCTCGAACTCCTGACTTCAGGTGATTCACCCACCTCAGCCTCCCAAAGTGCTGGGATTACAGGCATGAGCTACCATGCCTGGCCTAGGTTTTTGTTTTTAAGGCCTAAAAAAGAATTATACTAATGCTGGAGACCACATAGCTGTCACCTAGATATTAAATGATCAAGTTTACTGGAAAAGGAAATATTTTTTTTTGGAACGGAGTCTTACTCTGTTGCCAGGCTGCAGTACAATGGCACAATCTCGGCTCACTGCAGCCTCCGACTCCCTGGCTCAAGCGATTCTCCTGCCTCAGCCTCAGCCTCCTGAGTAGCTGGGATTACAGGCACACGCCACCACACCCAGCTAATTTTTGTGTTTTTGGTAGAGACGTGGTTTTCACCATGTTGCCCAGGATGGTCTTGATCTCCTGACCTTGTGATCCACCTACCTCGGCCTCCCAAAGGGCTACGATTACAGGGGTGAGCCACCGTGCCCAGCCTGGAAAAGGAAATTTGAAGAACACGAAATAAGGTTTCTTTTTCTTTCTTTTTTTCTTTTATTTTTTGAGAAGGAGTTTTACTCTTGTTGACCAGGCTGGAGTGCAATGGCACGATCTCAGCTCACTGCAGATCTTAGTTCACTGCAACCTCCACCTCCCAGATTCAAGCAATTCTGCTGCCTCAGCCTCCCGAGTAGCTGAGACTATAGGTGTAAGTCACTAAACTCGGCTAATTTTTCTATTTTTAGTAGAGAAGGTGTTTCACCATACTGGGCAGGCTGGTCTTGAACTCCTGACCTCGTGATCCACCCACCTTGGCCTCCCAAAGTGCTGGGATTATAGGCGTGAGCCACAACACCCGGCCATCTCTTTCTTAAAATAGGTGGCTCTGGCCATACATTTTAAATTGACATCTCTGTTTTCTGAAACACACAGGGACCCATGAGTTTTCTTTGCTAAGGCAGGAGAAAATCATGGGCACTTTCTTCTTCTTCCTCATGCACGGAAGAAAAAACAAACCCGTCAGTCTGGATCAAAGGGTTTGAGATTTTACCCTCATTTGAATGAATGTGCTCAGCTCATGTTCCCCTCCATTACAGATGAGGAAACTGAGGCTCAGGTAGGTTAACTCTTTGTCTGGTCACACAGGTTGAGACATGGCTTTGACCCAGCATTTGGACTCAGCTTTCCTGACTACAGTCTTTGCTGTTGACCACAGGGCTATG
Organism: Plecturocebus donacophilus; assembly: GCA_004027715.1. Classification (NCBI taxonomy): domain Eukaryota; kingdom Metazoa; phylum Chordata; class Mammalia; order Primates; family Pitheciidae; genus Plecturocebus; species Plecturocebus donacophilus. Next base: position 24,438 of record PVKP010001386.1, on the reverse strand, counting down.
CATGACATCACTTAACCACACACACACAAAAACAAAAACAGGCTGGGCGTGGTGGCTCACACCTGTAATCCCAGCACTTTAGGAGGCGAAGGCGGGCAGATCACGAAGTCAGGAGCTTGAGACCAGCCTGGGCAACATAGTGAAACTCCGTCTCTACTAAAAATACAAAAAATTAGCCAGGCATGTTGGTGGTCACCTGTAATCCCAGCTACTCTTGAGGCTGAGGTGGGAGAATTGCTTGAACCTGGGAGGCAGAGGTTGCAGTGAGCCGAGATCGCACCATTGCACTCCAGCCTGGGCAAAAAAACAAACAGGCCGGGCACGGTGTCTCACGCCTGTAATCCCAGCACTTTGAGAGGTGGGCGGATCACAAGGTCAAGAGATCGAGACCATCCTGGCCAACATGGTGAAACCTCGTCTCTACTAAAAATACAAAAATTAGCTGGGCATGGTGGTGCACGCCTGTAGTCCCAGCTACTCGGGAGGCTGAGGCAGGAGAATTGCTTGAACCCAGGAGGTGGAAGTTGCAGTGAGCCGAGATCCCACCACTGCACTCCAGCCTGGCGCCTGGCAACGGAGCGAGACTCTGTCTCAAACAAACAAACAAAACCCCACAAAACTTCTAATATGCAGAAACAGAGAGATGGAGTGATTTGCCCAAGGTCACACAGCCAGTAAATGGCTGGCTAGGGGGATTTGAACCCTTTCTTCTGGCACTATAACCCTGAGAACCTTCCACCTGTACCGCTGCGGAGCCTCCTCCTCAGCCCACCTGGCTGACCCCACCCTGGGCTCACCTGCGCTCCTGCCCGAAGAGGCGCTCCACCTCCGCACGGCCAGGGCTGCGGGTGCGGCCCCCGCTGCTGCTCTGCGCCTGGGAACCTGGCTCTCTCTGCGCCAGCCTCCTGGGTGGGGGCAGGTCGGCCAGCACAGTGTACTCCTCCCGCTCCAGGTTGTGCCTGGTCTCCCCGGGAGGCGCTGAGCCCCGGGAGCCCCCGGAGCTGCCTGGGGAAGGTGAGGGTGCCAGGAACGCTAGGTCACTGGGTGGGTGGCGGGGTGGAGAGGAGGCTCGGGGTGCATCTCGGTGCCCAATGCACACTTGGGGGATCAGCACTGGGGAGCCATGCAGAGAGTCAGTGGAGGGGGCCAGGCTCTCCATGCTAGTTCCAGGGGGGTCCTGGAAGAAGAGGGATGGCTCAGGAGCCTGGCGTGGGGGGGACGAGAAGGAGGGTGCATCCCGGTGCCCGATGCACACAGGGGTGGGGATGGGGGGGTGCTCGTGCAGAGAGTCCATGGAAGGGACAAGGCTCTCGGTGCTGGCCCTGGGGAGGTCCTGGAATGAGAAGGAAGGCTCTGGGGCCTGGCGTGGTGGGGAGGAGGCCCGGGGCGCGTCTCGGTACCCAATACACACAGGTGGGGGGAGCTGAAGGGGCTCATGCTGGGGGGACTGACACTGATGCTCAGCATCTGACATGTCTGGGAGGAAGGGGTAGGGGTCAAATTGGGTGTGGCGGGGGGGCGAGGACGCCCGGGGTGCATCTCGGTGTCCAATGCACACAGCAGGTGGTATATAGGGAGGCTCATGGTGGGGCGATTCACTCTCAGGGACATGGGGCTCTGGGAAGAAGGGGAAGGGGTCATGCTGCAGATAGCGAGGGGGTGAAGAGGCTCGGGGGGCATCCCGGTGCCCAATGCACACAGCACATGGAGGCTGGGAGGGCTCAGAAGAGGTCAGGGGAGCCCCACAGGTTGCGGGGTACAGAGGTGAGGAAGTCCGGGAGGTGCTCTGGTGGCCTGGGTTATGGGAGGAAGAGGTGGCCCGGGAGGACAAGTTGTACTGGGTGGGGCCAGAGGAGGACTGGGGTGGGTCATGCTGGGCTGGCCGACTGGGAGATGAAGTCTGAGGCCTGTCACCTTGGGTTGGCCGGAGGGCAATGGATGCCCAGGGAACCTCGCTTTGCTTGGAGCGAGCTGGGGAAGAGGTTCGGGCACCATCACTCTGAGTTGGCCGGAGGGGAAAGGAAGCCCAGGGGATGTCTTTGTTAGTCCGATGGGGAGACGAATTCCTGGGATTGTTCCGTTGAGTGGAGCGGTGGGGAGATGATGGTCTCAGATTCTCCCTTTGGGTGCAGTACTGAGAGGAGGTTCCAGGGTTGTCTTGTTGAAAGGAAAGGGAGCGTGTGTGGTCCCGTTGTGTACAAGTGGGTCTGAGATTATTCCATTTGGTACAAGGAGTTTTAGGGTTGTCTTGTTGGGTGGAAGATGATCTGGGGGTGTTCTGTTGAATACAAGTTCTGGGGTTGTCCCTTTGGGTGGTTCTCTTGGGAGAGGAGGCTCTGGGATTGTCCCGCTGGGCACAGGGTGTTCTGGGGTTGTCCCGTTGGGTGGCTCTGATGGGAGAGGAGGCTCTGGGATTGTCTCGTTGGGCACAGGGTGTTCTGAGGTTGTCCCGTTGGGTGGTTCTGTTGGGAGAGGAGGCTCGGGGATTGTCTCGTTGGGCACAGGGTGTTCTAGGGTTGTCTCTGATGGGAGACGAGGTTCTGGGATTGTCCCGCTGGGCACAGAGTGTTCTGGGGTTGTCTCCGATGGGAGAGGAGGCTCTGGGATTGTCTCGACGGGCACAGGGTGTTCTAGGATTGTCCCATTGGGTGGCTCTGTTGGGAGAGGAGGCTCTGGGATCGTCCCGTTGGGCACAGGGTGTTCTGGGGTTCTCTCGTTGGGTGGTTCTGGTTCTGCTGGGAGAGGACGGTCTGGGATTGTCCCGCTGGGCACAGAGTGTTCTGAGGTTGTCCCGCTGGGTGGCTCTGTTGGGAGAGGAGGCTCTGGGATCGTCCCGCTGGGCACAGAGTGTTCTGAGGTTGTCTCGTTGGGTGGCTCTGTTGGGAGAGGAGGCTCTGGGATCGTCCCGCTGGGCACAGAGTGTTCTGGGATTGTCCCGTTGGATGGCTCTGTTGGGAGAGGAGGCTCTGGGATTGTCCCGCTGGGCACATTGTGTTCTGGGGTTGTCTCTGATGGGAGAGGAGGCTCTGGGATTGTCCTGCTGGGCACAGGTCATTCTGCGATTCTCTCGTTGGGTAGTTCTGTTGAGAGAGGAAGGTCTGGGATTGTCTCGTTGGGCACAGGGTGTTCTGGGGTTTTCCTGCTGGGGAGTACAAGCAGGAGAAGAAGTTTGGGGGTTGTCCTGCTGGGTAAAAGAGGTTTTGGGGTTATCTTGTTGGGTGGCTCTTAGAGGAGAAGAAAGTTGAGGAGTACTTTGTTGGTTGGATGAGGTTCTGGGGTTATCCTGTTGGGTGCTTCGTGAGGGAGAGGAAGCTCTGGGGGTGTTCCGCTGTGTGGATGAGGCCCTGGAGGTATCCTGCTGTGTGGATGAGGCGCTAGGGGCATCCCTTTGGGTGATTCGGTGGAGAGAGGAGGCTCGGGCGGTGTCACGCTGTGCAGAGGCAGCCTGGACAATGTCCCTTTGGCCAGGGGAAGCCTTGGGGGTGGCGCTTTGAGGTCCGCTGTGTGGTGTCATGGAGGAAGCCTGGGTCAGTGGTGACCGGTGCTGCTTCAGGGAGAAGCACCCGCTTTCTCCCCGGAGCTTTGCCCAGTGCTGTCCTGCGCTCCGGCCCCCACCGCCGGTGTCTGGAGGGAGAAGAGAGAGGCTCAAGGTCAGGGGAGGGGTCCAGGCAGCTCTCATATTCCACCTTTCTTTGTCCCCTAGGACCAGTGATTAGGGCAGACCCCACACCCTCCTCTTACAGGCCTCCGTCTGTACCAAGTGACTCCACCTCTCTGACCAAGGCTGGTTAGACAAGGGCTTGGATGCCTCTCTCAAGATGAGATCAAGAATTTGAAACTGGTCGGGGTCGGTAGCTCAAGCTTGTAATCCCAGCACTTTGGGAGGCCAAGGCGAGTGGATCACCTGAGGTCAGGAGTTTGAGACCAGCCTGGCCAACATGGTAAAACCCCATCTCTTCTAAAAATACAAAAATTAGCTGGGCACAGTGGCGTGTAATTGTAATCCCAGCTACTCGGGAGGCTGAGACAGGAGAACTGCTTGAAGTGGGACCCAGGAGGTGGAGGCTGCAGTGAGCCAAGATCATGCCACTGAACTCCACCCTGAGCTATATAGCGAAACTCAAAAAAAAAAAAAAAAAAAAAGAATTTGAAATGGAGACCCTGACTCAGTCAAGAGATGGGTTCAAGAACTGAAAGTTTTCATGGTCTGGGGATCATCCATGGACAAGACAGAGAAGAAGCAAGTTCATGGAGAGAAGTGTTGCCAATGGCCCGTGTGACCCCAGGGATGGGGAGGTGGCCCATCCGCAGCCACCTGACAGTATACCCCTCTCAGTTCTATTTCCTTCAGTCAGAATCCCAGGAATTCCCCCAATTTCTGTTTTTTTTTTTGAGATGGAGTCTCACTCTGTCACCCAGGCTGGAGTGCCGTGACGCTATCTCAGCTCAGTGCAACCTCTGCCTCCTGGGTTCAAACGATTCTCCTGCCTCAGCCTCCCAAGTAGCTGGGATTACAGGCACACACCACCACGCCCAGCTCGCTTTTGTATTTTTAGTAGAGACAGGTTTTTTTTTTTTTGAGACAGAGTTTCACTCTCGTTGCCCAGGCTGGAGTGCAATGGCTCCATCTCAGCTCACCACAACCTCCGCCTCCCGGGTTCAAGCGATTCTCCTGCCTCAGCCTCCCAAGTAGCTGGGATTACAGGCATGCACCACCACACCTGGCTAATTTTGTATTTCTAGTAGAGACAGGGTTTCTCCATGTTGGTTAGGCTGGTCTCAAACTCCTGACCTCAGGTGATCCCCCACCTTGGCCCCCCAAAGTGCTGGGATTACAGGCATGAGCCACTGCGCCCAACCTGAGACAGGTTCTAATGAGCCTGTTTCATGTGGGACAGCTCTAGAAAGCCCCCGTTCCTTATATTCAAGTGTTCCTGCCCTGAGCCTTCTTCCAGGGCTGCCGTGAGGATGAGAAAGGTGCAGGAACGGACAACCTTTTGTAAATGGGCAGCTGGGAGTTTGCCAGAAATGCAGAATCTCAGGTCCCAGCCCAGATGCACTGCTTCTGAATCTGCATTTAACAAAGCTCTCTGGTGATCTGTACACCTTATATTATTTTATTGATAGTTTCAGAAGTGCTGGCCTAAGGAATTAATGTAACTGTCCTCAACAGTAACCTCTTCGCAACTCCTAGCCTCATGACAGAGTTGCCGTGACCTTGGTGTGTTACTCTCCACTCCCCCTCCATCCCTCAGTCACCAAGCAGGTATTGGGCACCAGCTATGGACATGTCCCTTAGCTAGTGCTCCAGGTGAGTAAAGGGTATCATGGCCTGATCTTAAAGGAGCTACAGCTGTGGGAATGGTGACTCACACATGTAATCCCAGCACCTTCAGAGGCCAAGGTGGGAGGATCACTTGAGCTCAGGAGTTCCAGACCAGCCTAGGCAACATGGTGAGACCCTGTCTCTACTACCGGTGGCTCACGCCTATAATCCCAGCACTCTGGGAGGCCGAGGCAGGTGGATCATGAGGTCAGGAGATTGAGACCATCTTGGCTAACACGGTGAAACCCCATCTCTACTATAAATACAAAAATTTAGCCGGGCGTGGTGGCATGCACCTGTAGTCCCAGCTACTCAGAAGGCTGACGCAGGAGAATCACTTGAACCCAGGAGGTGGAGGTTGCAGTGAGCTGAGATCGCACCACTGCACTCCAGCCTGGGCAACAGAGTGAAACTCCATCTCAAAAATAAAATAAAATAAAATAAAAAATTAGCAGGGCCTGGTGGTACATGCCTGTAGTCCCAGCTACCTAGGAGGCTGAGGCAGGAGGATTGCTTGAGCCCAGGAGGTGGAGGTTGCAGTGACCCGAGATCATGCCATTGCACTCCTGTGTGGGCAACAGAGCAAGACATTGTCTTAAAACAACAAACAAAACCAAAAAAGTAGCCACAGTTCCTTTCGTGCAGATCCTCTCTCCTCTCCCTTTGCAGCCCCTGTCCCCTCCAGCCTCTCTGTGCTGCTGTTGCTGAAGTCTAGTTCCCAGCACCTAGCACAGAATTCAAAATTTGCATGGTCGCCAGGTGTGGTGGCTCATGCCTATAATCCCAGCACTGTGGGAGGCCAAGGTGGGCAGATCATATGAGCTCAGAAGTTCAAGACCATCCTGGCCAACATGGTGAAACCAGTTTCTACTAAAAATACAAAAATTAGCCTAACACAGTGGCGTATGTGTATAATCCCAGCTACTCAGGAGTCTGAGGCAGGAGAATGGCTTGAACTTGGGAGGCAGAGGTTGCGGTGAGCTGAGATCTCACCACTGCCCTCCAGCCTGGATAATAGCAAGACTCTGTCTCAGAAAAACGACAACAAAAACCCTGATCTATCTATGTATCTATCTATGTATCTATCTCTCCATCATCTATCTGATTGATCTATCATCCATCTGATCTATTTGTCTATCTATCTATCTGATTGATCTGAGCTATCTATCTCTCTATCTGAGCTATCTATCTCTCTATCATCTATCTGATTGATCTATCATCTATCTGATGTATCTATCTGTCTAATTGATCTATCATCTATCTGATGTATCTATCTATCTATCTATCTATCTATGATCTGACGTAGTTTGGAGGTTAGGCCACTCCAAATCTCAGACTGAAGTGTGATTCCCAGTGTTGGAGGTGGGGCCTGGTGGGAGATGATTGGATCATGGGGGCGGATCCTTCATGCCTGGCCTAGAACCATCCCCTTGGTGAAGAGTGAGTTCTGCCTCAGTTGGCTCACAGCAGAGCTGGCTGTTTAAAGGAGGCTGGCTCCTCCTCTCTTTCTTCCTTCAGCTTGTGCCTTGTGATGTGCAGGCTCCCCCTTCACCTTCCACCATGATTGTAAGCTCCCTGAGGCCTCACCAGAAGCAGATGCCAGCAGCATGCTTCCAGGACAGCCTGTAGAACCATGAGCCAAAAAAAATTCTTTATAAATTACCCAGCCTCAGGTATTTCTTTCTTTTTTTTTTTTTCTGGGAGGCTTGATCTCAGCTCACTGCAACCTCTGCCTCCCAGGTTCAAGTGACTATCTGGCCTCAGCCTCCTGAGTAGCTGGGACTACAGGCACCCACCACCACATCCAGCTAATTTTTGTATTTTTTGGTAGAGACAGGATTTCACCATGTTGGCCAGGCTGGTCTCGAACTCCTGACCTCAAGTGATCCACCCACCTCAGCCTCCCAAAGTGCTGGAATTACAGACGTGAGCTGCCATGCCTGGCCAGGTATTTCTTTATAGCAATGCAAGAATGGACTAACACACTACCTATCTACCTATCCACATCTACCTATCATTGATCCATTTTGTTGACCCATGTGAGAGGGGCAATTGAAGCCATCATGACACTTCCCTAATGCCTCTAAGAACAAGGACATTTTCCTTCTCATCCACAATGTCACTTCACACTCAGGAAACAGAACATCAATACAATCCTGTGATCTAACATGCAGTCCATATTCAAATTGCCCCAGTTAGCCAAGCGAAGTGGCTCACATCTCTAATCCCAGCACTTTGGGAGGTCAAGGTAGGTGGATCACCTAAGGTCAGGAGTTTGAGACCAGCCTGGACAACGTGGCGAAACCCCATCTCTACTAAAAATACAAAAAGTTAGCTGGGTGTGGTGGTGGGCGCCTGTAAAACTAGCTACTCAGGAGGCTGAGGCAGGAGAATCTCTTGAACTCGGGAGGCGGAGATTGCGGTGAGTGGAGATTGAGCCACTGCACCCCAGCCTGGGTGACAGAGTGAGGCTCCATCTGAAAAAAAAGAAAAAAAAAATTTGCCGGTCATGGTGGCTCACACCTGTAATCCCAGCACTTTGGGAGGCCAAGACGGGCGGATCACAAAGTCAGGAGATCAAGACCATCCTGGCTAACACAGTGAAACCCCATCTCTACTAAAAATACAAAAAATTAGTCAAGCGTGGTGGCAGGCACCTGTAGTCCCAGATACTTGGGAGGCTGAGGCAGGAGAATCACTTGAACCTGGCAGGCGGAGGTTGCAGTGAGCTGAGATCGAGCCACCACACTCCAGCCTGGGTGACAGAGCTAGACTCCATCTCAAAAAAAAAAAAAGTTGTCAGGCTCAGTGGCTCACACCTGTAATTCCAGCACTTTGGGAGGCCGAGATGGGCAGATCATGAGGTCAGCAGATCAAGACCATCCTGGCTAACACAGTGAGACCCTATTTCTACTAAAAATACAAAAAATTAGCCAAGCATGCACCCGTAGGCCCAGCTACTCAGGAGGCTGAGGCAGGAGAATCTCTTGCGAGGCGGAGGTTGCAGTGAGCCGAGATTGCACCACTGCACTCCAGCCTGGGTAACAGACCAAGACTCCAGCTCAAAAAATAATAAGTTGCCCCAGTTGTCCCAATAACGCCTGCCACAGCTCTGTCTCCTCCTGTCCCAGATCCCACTGGGCTCACACATGGCATTCCATGTCCTTGTCTCCTTAGTCTCTTTTAGTCAGGAACAGTCCTAGCCCCTTTTTATCCTATGGATAGCCCAATCATTTTGCAGAATGTCTTTGAATTTGGGTATGTCTGATGTTTCACTGGGGTGAGGTGTAGGCAATGCGTTTTCAGCAGGACAAGCTAGAAGGGAAGGGATTCCGTGCCCACCCCAGCATCCCCACCCCTAACCTCATGCATCACATCAGGAGGCATCTGATGTTGGTTTGCCCCACTCTGGGGATGCTGAGTAGTCGCTTGCTGAAGGTGGTATCTGCCCACTCTCCCCAGCCTAAGGGTGCCTTTTTCTCTCAGTAATTGATGCAGAATCTGAGGGGTGCTTCTTGGAGACCATGATTATCCTGTTTACTGACAACCTGCTGCCTAGGGATTTCCCACTCGCCGGCGATTCATACCTGAACCAGTTACTGCTACAGTGGCCGCAGCAGCCTCTGAACTGGTTTCTCATTCTTCAGCCCGCCCTGCTCCAATTCATCCTCTGTACCTTTGCCCTGGGGAACTTCCTAAGACACAGGTTCAATGACATGACTTTCTGCCTCAAAAACCTTCGGTGGGGCCGGGCGCGGTGGCTCACGCCTGTAATCCCAGCACTTTGGGAGGCCGAGGCGGGTGGATCACGAGGTCAAGAGATCGAGACCATCCTGGCCAACACGGTGAAACCCCGTCTCTACTAAAGTACAAAAAATTAGCCGGACGTGGTGGTGCGTGCCTGTAGTCCCAGCTACTCGGGAGGCTGAGGCAGGAGAATT